>MU716300.1:63009-82864 GCA_026770625.1 Nicotiana glauca
TTGAGGTGGACCCTCAAAATTTTGAAGTTGATCAACAGCCATTCAACGCACGCAACAGGCGGACGCACCAGCCCAGTAAACTAGGTAGAATTTTTAGGAGAACCCTTAAAATTCTGGAGTGAGAGAGGTTGCAATGTCTTGAATCACGTCGCAGTCTTCGGTTCATCTAAAAAAAACTATTATTTTCAATCATGTATTTACGTTACATTTTTACTAAATCATGCATGACTATTATCCGAATTGCTTTGTTTAGCAACGCTACCCCAATGATACACAGCGCCGAGCAGGTCAAGCAAAGTCAGCAGGAGGACGGACTAACCTTTCCCCTTTTTACAAAACTCATAATTTTTCTTTGGATATAGGCACGCAAGGCATAAATCATCAGATACAATTACACACTCATACATTTTCAGGGACACAACTCTCAGAATCATCGCCTATTTACAATTGTTATCCGCACCAGACATCCCCAACAGCCACAGTATCATAATCAGCTATCCGCTTTCATCTAACAGCTAAGAGATTCCATTACTATCCGCCTTTTATTTCCTACATTGCATAAGGCTACTTTTCTGCCTTTCGAGACTAAGCATTGTCTCCATCTGCATATCTCTGCATTGCATAAGGCTACCTCTCTGCCTTTCGAGACTAAGCACTGTCTCCATCCTACATTTCCTGCATTGCATAAGGCTACCTTTCTACCTTTCGAGACTAAGCACTGTGTCCATTCTGCATTTACCGCATTGCATAAGGCTACCTTTCTGCCTTTTGAGACTAAGCACTGTCTCCATCTTGTATTTCCTGCATTTCATAAGGCTACCTCTCTGCCTTTCGAGACTAAGCAATGTCTCCATCCTGCATTTCCTGCATTGCATAAGGCTACCTTTCTGCCTTTTGAGACTAAGCTCTGTCTCTATTCCGCATCGGCTGAAACATCGCCTCCTTTATTCAAATCTTGCACGCCTGAAATATGGCCACTTTATTTTCCTTGCATGGATGAAAGATCACCACTTCATTTACATCTTGCATTGGCTGATAGATAGCCACCTTATTCATTTTCATGGGCTGAAAGATCGCCAAATTTTTCAAAGGCGTCATTGTTTGGAGGCACCATTTTCATAGCCCGAGAACGCCATGCCATGGCCTGAGGACCTTATTTTATCTTTTGCATATCATTATTCAAAGGCAACATAGTTCACAGGCATCATTCTCATAGCCCGAGGACATCATTTCATAGCTTGCGAATCCTTTATCATACACTTCATGGCCTAGGACGTCATGGTCCGAGGACGTTATCCTAACCATCCAAAGACAACATTCATGGTCCAATGGGAACTTGCATCACGTTTAATTTACGTACAATATATGTTGGTATTATACATTTTCAGGTACACCAACTAGCAACGGCCGTCTCAGCATGAGCGATCCCACTCCGGTTCCCGCAGTCTATCAGACTTCAACTATCCTAAAGATCGCGTCCGTTCTTGAAAAACTCTATCGGCCTACTCTGCCGATGGATCCTGAACTACATATGGTATGATTCCTATAAAACCAGGGATATGTAGGCAGCTCAGGAGCCAGGTCTTGGTCATAATTCTTTGCAAATCATTTCTTTCGGTCAAAATTGACCATCATATCTTTACCCGACAACTCTTTCGTCTTTCCTGGGTAAAGAGGGGCAACTGTTGATACTCAATTTTTTCTCTATGTATTTTATGTGAAAAATACCTTCAATATAACATATATATGCATATATGAGCATACCCATGTGTTTTAGTATTTTTTCCATTTTTTAAAGATTTTAAAAATCAATTTATTGTTTGTTTTAGCAGTAAAAAAATCCAATAATTATTCCCAAGGTTATAATTTTGGTGAATAACTTATTTTATTCTCATATTTAAAACCAAAATATAATTAAGGTAATTTTTGTATATTTTTACAAATTCATTTGGTAGTTTTAAAGTTAAATTGCATGTAATTGCAAGTTTAGCCTATCTTAAGATTAACTACATTTTATAATTGTAAAATTGGTTCATATACTTTTAAATTAATATTTATATGTTATTTACTGACTCATTAATTTTAATTTAATTTCAAAATTATTTTTACTATTATTTAAAAATAAAAAGGAAAAACTGGCTATTTAAAATATAGCCTCAATTCATTTCAATTGTAGCCCCATTTGCATTTCAATTTTATCCTGAAACTGACCCAATTTCGGACCAGTCTAATCCCATCTAACCCAACCCAATAACTTGTTTATCCTACCCAACCCAAGGCTCTTTTAATCCAGACCATTGATCAATCTGATCAACGGTCACGATCTCCTCTTTCCTTTTTAATTTACCTAACCCAGACCTAATACCCCCATTTCCTTTCTGGTAGCCTCCTTTGGATCCTCTCATCTCTTAGACACTCTCGACCCTTCCCCTAACCCTAGCAGCTTCTCGTCATCCTCACCCCAAAACTCGCCAGAATCCATGGCTTCTCAGGCCATGGAAACCCTATACTCACCTCCTACTGCTCCTACATGTCTGATGCTCGAAGGTTCGGGGCCAGACTTCGAAGGTCTTCACTCAGACCTTCACCGATTGGAGGTTTCTAACCGTCTCCGGCCTTGCTCTGGCATATCCAAGACTCAGGAACCTAACTCTTGACCTCTCCGACTCAAGATCGGACGTGTTTCCAAGCCTTTCTCATTTCTAGGGTTTCTCCGAAACCCTAAGCCATTAAAGGTTCTTTCATCGTTATTTGTCTAGATCTATATGGTATCTATGCTTTTCTTGCCATCTAAAGTGTTTTCCCTAAAAGCTTCTTTTCAAAATCACGTCTCTTCAATTTTAGGGTTTCTGAAAGATTTTGATATTTTTTCTTCTTTGCTTTATGTGTGTTTGTTCTTACCCTGCTCGTGTGATTTCTTTATTACGCATGTACTGTTTTCTACCTTTTCTATTCTACTATGCATGTTACTCCTGTTAATCTTTGCTATGTTTTCTCTACTCTTTTACTATGTGTGTTTACCGTTAAGTTATTTGATTTTTGTTTAGTGGACTCTGTTCATGTTCTTACATGCTTCATCTACTTGTGTTCACGTTTGTATTATCTCCTTCTTCTAAACTTGTTTAGGTTCCGAGTTTTCTCAAAATGTGTTCTTCATGATTCTTCTTCCTTTGTCATTCAACATTCTATCATATCTGTTTTGTTGAGACTCTGAAGCAAATGGCTTGCTTTCTCAGTTCCATGTCTGATTCAATTTTGAAACCCTAGGATTTTAGGTTTTCCTTTGATGATTTTGATTCTATGTGTTCGAGTTAAGGCTCCGCTTTGGGACCCCGGACTCTCAGACTCACTATGAGTCTGCAAATTGTACTTGTATCTCTTTGCTTATGATTACGTGTTTTTATGATTCTGAACTCCTCTCTCTTTTACATAACTCGACTTTCTTTTCTTGATTAACATGTTTGTGTACTTTATATATGAGAACTCTTCTTTCAAAAGGTTTTTCCAACTACTAATTGATTCTGAATCCCTTTGATGGTGTTTACTTGATTGTTCCTGATTTTCCCTAAGTGAACCTTACTTTACCCGTTTTCTCAGCCTGATTCATTCGAGTATGCATGTAATTTTGGTTTTACTGATTGATTCCCTTTCCTCTTTTTTTACTAATCATGTATTATTGGTTTGTTTCCTTAAATAGCTTCTATGTACTTATCCTTTATTATACTTCTAGGAAAATAATCTTTCAAATCCCTTTCCTTAATTATTTTACCCGTTTGAATTTGAATTCCTTAATTAAAGGGAGTCTTATATGATTGATTGAAAAATCCGACTTCAATTATTTTCTTACCTTATTTGTCACGAATTTCACACTACAAATACACAACCCTTTTTCATAAGACACACACTTAGAATTGCATACACTTACACACACACTCTCAATTACAATACACTTTCAATTCTCTACTCTCTTCTAACATCTTTTGTATTGCTTGCTTGCAATTTGGCTTACAAGACTCATGCTTTCATTTATTTGTTTCCCTAAAACTGGTACGTACTAATTTTGATTCCAGCATCACCCCAATGTGTTTATTTAAAAGCTTTTATATCCATTTCCACATTACCAATTTGTAGATTTCAACATTTAAAGTAGTATGCTTATGGCTTGCTATTTGTTTCTACAATGAATCCCTACTCCCTACCCCCTTTATATGTTTGAGCTATGGTTTAAGACATGGCAATATACAAGTTATTGTCCATGGATTAAAACCAGATCCTCTGGATCCTGGCCTTTAAATAGTGTAACAGGCTTATGGGCATGTTAGCATCCCCATTGCTGGGCATGACCACAGCCTGCTCTAATTGTCTCTTTTAGTTCCCCCCATACCCCATTCCCCTATGTGTACTGAGTTAAGGTATAGCCTGACAGCATCCAAATTGCTGTCCAGGATTGAACCTAACCTTCAATGGGTTCTAACTCTCTAATTTCTAAGGCTGACAGGTTGGTTAGGGGTGTGCCAACACTCCTAATTGCTTGGCATGACCACCAACTTGCCATTTCCCCTCTATTGCACTTACACTTACTCCTAGCCTCTAAGTTCTGCCCCCCTCCTATGAGCCTTTTCTTTGGACCTTGAGTTCCCTCTAAACTTGGACATTTGAGGGCTGTCCCTTCCATACTGCACTATAATCTGATTCTGCAATGATATTTGGGGTTCAAGCATTGCCTGGTGTTCTTGAAGCTCCTTAGAACTTTGGCACATCCCAAATAAGAGAAAGACTTTGTAAATCTGATCTTTGGAAGTTGGTTTATGTCATACTTCAGACATGGGGTCTAAATTAGGCTCTCCGGGGTTAGAATCTTTAATTTCTGATGTATTTTTTATTTTTTCTTATTCATTCTAGTTGGTAATAATCTTGTAATAAACCGTTGGGGCATTAGTGAAAAGGGAGGGTCAATCATGCATGCATAGGGGTAGATACCATGTTCATAGGGAATTGCTACTTCTGAAATTCTGCATTTCATATAGATACCATGTTGATAGGGAATTGCTACTTCTGAAATTCTGCATTTCATATAGATACCATGTTCATAGGGAATCACTACTTCTGAAATACTGCATTTCATATAAATACCATGTTTATAGGGAATTATTACATCTGAAATACTGCATTTCATATAGATGGCTATAGATTTTTCTGCACTTCATATAGATATCATGTTTATAAGTCATCTCTGAAATTCTGCTATAGATGATATGCCTATAGGACTTCCACATTTTTGCATATGCATCTGTCACTAGGCAAACCTGTTATAGGATTTGAATAACCAATTGCATATAGATGACCTGCCTATAGGATTTCTTCATTATAATAGCGCTTAAAATCAGTGACGCCTAGAAAGCATGCCTATAGGATCTATCAATCAAACCTGAATTGTCAAGTCTAAAAAAATCAGTAGCAATAACGTTCCTATAATCGACAATTCTTTTCTGCAATCAGTTTACTTCTTTATTTCTGCACTAATAGATATCATGCCTATAGGTTCCTTTTAACGCCTAGGCAAGCTTTAGGGTAGAAACTATAATTGCATCACTTTTTGATAATTACAACCAGCAGGTAGGACTAATTCTGACTTCTTATCTAAAAATATATGATAAATCAGCCTGCCTTAACATTTAAGTTTTAATTCAGACCATAACTAGTATGTGTAAGACATACTTAACTACATGCTTTCCTTTAATCAAAGAGGTTTATTTGAGCTGTATCTGCTTAATTGCTTTCCCAATACTTGTTGTATATGTTTTGATTGTCGCTTTAGCATTTTATCCTTTGAAAACTCTCAAAAGACCCCAACTCCCTCCCCTTTTAGATTAGTAGTCCCATATGCCTCCGAGACTGATAGGATTGGGACGGGTAGTAGCATGCAATAAGTAATGATACTATTCCGCGCTTTAGTACCTTAACGGGGTGGGAAGGGTAGTTATGGATATGATGACTGGTGTGCTAATATCACATGCGGCCCATCTTCTGAGGAGTGATTGCTTGATATTGCATTGATGTGATCCATATTAATTATAAACCTAGGACTCCCCTCCCTTTATGTGCTTTCTTACTTGGTTTCTCTATAAGTTGTTTAAATCATTCCACAAAATTCTGCCTTATCTTTTCTTAAATAACTTTAAACTTGTGTGCAAGCCCCTTTGTTTGATCCCTAATTGCTTATTTGTAAAGTCACAATTATAACATGGCCGGTACCGCACTAGTGGATCTTGAGGGGTGCCTAACACCTTCCCCTCGAGATAATTTCTAGCCCTTACCCGAACTCTAGTTTCTTCAACTCAAACCCTCTTAGTGTCCTAATGCACTTAATCATTAGGTGGCGACTCTTCAAACTTTAAAACCCAATTCCCAAAAGGGAACGAGTTGTCCTTCCAAATGTCACAAGCCCAATTTTGACTTTAGAAAAAGGGGGCGCGACAATTAGTACTATCAATAGACTCATAATAACATAACATAAAATAACAAAATAACAGCAATATAAGAAATATAGGAAATACGATAAAGATGTAAGGTATAATAATATCCAATAGATAAAGCCCTGTATCAGTAGCTGGCCAGTAGCATCCTAAGACTAACTCCTAATTGGCTAGTCTTACTCAAGTGTGCTGTAGAAATATTCACAACTTCCCCCTACCCTACAACCTTAATGCTCAACCTCCACAATTCCCTGTCAAGGTTTATTTCCTCAATAATCCTAAGACGCGCCATGTCCTGCCTGATCATCTCCGCCCAATACTTCTTAGGTCTCCCTCTACCTCTCCCTGTGCCCACCACAGCCAGTCGCTTACACCTTCTCACAGGTGCAACAATGCTCCTCCTTTAAATGTGCCCAAACCATCTGAGTCTTGCTTCTCGCATCTTGTCCTCCATGGGGGCCACGCCCACCTTCTATCGAATCTCTTTATTCCCAATCTTATCCATCCTTGTATGCCCGCACATCCACCTTAACATCCACATCTCTGTTGCTTTCATCTTCTGGATGTGTGAGTTCTTAACCGGCCAACATTCGGTCCCATACAATATGGTTGGCCTAACTACTGCTCTATAAAACTTACCTTTTAGTAACTGTGGCACTTTCTTGTCACACAGGACTCCCAACTCTAACCTTCACTTCATCCACCCCACCCCTATACGGTGTCTGACATCCTCGTCGATCTCCCCGATCCCCTGAATAACTGACCCAAAGTACTTGAAACTACCCCTCTTAGGAATGACTTGAGAGTCAAGCCTCACTTCCACTCCCGCTTCCGTCGGCTTGGCCCCAAATTTGCACTCGAGGTGTTCTGTCTTCGTCCTGCTCAACCTAAAACCTTTAGACTCAAGGGAATGTCTCCAAACCTCTAGCTTCTCGTTGACGTCGCCTCGTGACTCGTCAATTAGAACTATATCATCAGCAAATAGTATGCACCATGGCACCTCCCCTTAAATATAATGAGTTAGTGCATCCATCACCAGGGCAAATAGGAAAGGGCTTAACGCGGACCCTTGGTTCATCCCCGTAACAACCGAAAAATGATTAGAGTCACCTCCTACTTGTCACACCTCCTTTTTATGCTACCGCACCCCGCGAAAGGTGTAATATAGGGGAGCTTTTCCAATTAAAGGACAATCAAAACGGGATTTATTATTAAGAGTTGGAATCGCCACTTGAGAGATTTATGGTGTCCCAAGTCACGGGTTTGAATCCCGAATCGAGGAAGAAATAGATTCCATATTACAGTCTACGAATCAGAAATCCGGATAAGGAATTCTATTAACCCGGGAGAAGTTGTTAGGCATTCCCGAGTTCCGTGATTCTAGCACGGTCGCTTAACAGTTATATTCGGATTAATTATCTGATTTTAGTACATGTTCAAACCTATATGCATTTTTTACCTTTTAACCGCTTTTGATTATTATTTTTAATGAGAATTGCAATGTCGTGAAAATACATCTCGAACCACGTCACATCAATGTACCCGTGGCTGTTTGACATATTCCGACTCCGTTGAGATTTGGATTTGGGTCACATAAATGTGCACCCGAATTTAAGAAAGTAATTTATTAAAGGCACGCCTAGAGCGACTAGCGTACCATTATTTTGGGTAAGGCCGTGAAATTTTGCTAAATGGCCCATCCCGAAGTCTAAGTAAAAACGGGTATAGAGGCCCCCGCAGTTTATGTATTTTTGTTTGTTGAGGCTCGTCTCATTCATTATTTTTAAAATAACTACAACATCATGGAAATGCATCTCAAACCACGTTACAATCAATGTACCCGTGATTATCGACACATTTCGACTTCGTTGAGATTTGGATTTGGGTCACATCAATGTGCACCTGGGTTTAAGAAGGTAAGATTATTTAAAGTACGCGCCTAAAGAGACTAATGCATTGTTATTTTTTGGAGAAAAGGCCGTGAAATTCACTGAGCGGCCGATCCTGAAGTCTATACAATTATTATATCAATTTATTGAGGGCCCCGCAATTTATGTATTTTGTTTGGCGAGGCTCGTCTCATTTCTTATTTAAAAGATCATCCTAAAGTGACTACATTTTTTTCTATTAAGTTCGTCTCTAAAAATTAAAGAAGAAAAAGATCCTAGTTAATTTACATGCTTAAGAATTGTTATAGTCGGGTTCCGAACGCAGTTTGTTAAATCAGAATGTGAAGGTGCATATGGGCAGTCCGTTTGCCAATCATGGGCCCAGGTCCAACGCATATAGTATTAAACTGGACTTGGGCCATCTTATTCCAATATTGAGGCCTAGTTAGACTACTCTACACATATTCGAAATTTGCAATGCTGGAATGTAAAAATGATGATATCTAATTAAACAAATTACCCAAGCTTTTTGGGGAATCAATCAGTTGGAGTGAGGTAACTTAGAGGTCTAGTTTTAATTCTAACTTCTAACCATTGAATGTTGAAACTAGACTACCATGGTAATTAAAATGGTCTACTGGGCCTGATTTTATTTCACATGCGTTTGAACATATAGTAACTAATAACCAAACTAAAATGAACAGAATATCATTGACTACATTACTACAAAACTGTCAAGTTATACTAAGGGGGCAGAAATTTACATAACAATAGTATATAGCATGTTCTAACTACAATCAATGAAAAGAAAAGAAAAAACTATATCAAAACTTCAAACTTCCATTCTTTCATAATGTATTCATGCTTCCATATTTTCAGCTTACAATAGTCAGTGTATCAGTTGTGTACCTGATGTTGGAAAGCAAAAGGAAGAGGAAGATCAGCAGAATGGCAGTAGCATACAACACAGCAACAACAACAACGCAGTAGCACCAATCAAACAGTAATAGCACAATAGACACCAGTAGCAAAACACCAGTAGTAACTCAGGAAAACCAATTAAAACTCCACCAATACCAACAGCAACACAAACACCCAAAATAAGACCAACAGAACTTGAGTTTGACCTAGAAAGTAACCCAATAGACTTCAAGAGTAGATTCAGCAGTCAACAGGGAGCAGGAATCAATGTTTAAGACTCCAAATTCATCTAAGAACCAATGGAACAGTAACTTTCAATCCTCTCCTATATTCTAAGGCAACATGAATGCTTAACTTTCTTTTTCTTTTAAACTGATCCTAGAAAGCCAAAAGAAGAACAGGAAACTGGACTGATTTTTGGACCCCTTTTTTTTCAACTGATTTTTTTTTAAAAAATATCACCTCTGAAAAATGGTTTTCAAAAGCCCCAAATTAAACTTAAATTCTGGACCTCTTCTCTTAAAAATCTAGCCAACTTAAACTTTTTATCTCTGAACTTTTGGTTCCAAAATCCAGCCCTTTCTTAGTAAAAAATGACTCTATTTATAGGCAAAATTGAAACCATCAGATCCTCACTGCCCATACCCTCTCAATCCCCACTCCTAAGTGTCTTGTTCTTGTTTTAATTCCCTGTTCCCCACTCTAGCATGCCTTGTCCCTATTTGTTTCATTCAAGAGTCATGGGTGTTTAAAGTATTCCTACCCATTCCCATGCCTATTGTTTGGTTCCCCACTGATAATTAAACTAATGTATCTAATTAGCCACTTGACAGCCCCTTAAGTTATTCTAATTACAAACTTGTAAAATCCCAAAACTACCCCTTGACCCCTATGTATATTACTGTATTACCCTAAGCCTTATTAATCTGATGTTAGAACCTATATAAGTTATAACCCTAACACCGGACTCCTAATTGATCAACTAAATTACTACAGCTATATCCAGTTCCTAATCAAGTTCAGGCAGTAGATTCAAAGCAGAAGGTAAAGATCAAAATCAGAAAAGTATCAATCAAAGGGAATGGGTTGATCATATTTGGAACCAATCCTGATCAACTCAAACCCAATGAAGTGATCAAAACTGAACATCCACAGGTTCACCTCAATACAAGTTTAACACAGAAAAGGAAACATGCCGGTAATCATATAGGAATGAGCAAAATGGCCTATTATCATGCTTCTTCAGTTTTTCAAGCAAATTTAATTGACGACACTTATTTAATCGATTGCATATACATAATTGATAACAAACAAACAGAGTCAAACAAAACAACAGGGTGATTCATGCCTTGGACAAAATAGGGGACTTATAAAACTAACTATTCGATGACATTATCAAATCGACTATATAGTTTATAACTTACTCGACCATGACTAGAAGAAGAATCGACCAAATAAAAGGTCTGGTTGGAGATGGACAGAACAATTGATACGAAATTGAAAATTCAATTAAAACTAAACTGAACTAGGGTTTTTTGCTCGAATCTTCGATTGAATATTCAAGACGGTTGGTGATGATTCGAGGTTAGTGGACCATGGATTTGGGTTGAGGGTGGTCAGATGGTCTAGGGGTGTTAGTATGGTGGCCATCAAAGTTCAGGCCGTCGGGTTTCAGGCGAAGGGGAAAGTGGGCGGTTAGGGTTTCAAAAGGGGTCGTCTCTGAGAGAGACGATGGAGAGACGGGGGGGCTTGGCTAGGGTGGGGTAAGGTGTGTGTTGGGAATCTATAGTGGGGGGGGGGGGAATTAATCATGGCCGTTGGATCAATTAAGATCAATGGCCTGGATCTCTCACTTAAGAGAAACGACATCGTTTAGACGCCTCTGAGACCGGGTTGGTCTCCGATGGAATAGGTCGGGCCTGGACACGAGTTGAGGCGAGCGATTTTGATCGTTCGATCAGATGGGTTTAACGGCTTGGATTCGAGACACCTGGAACGACATCGTTTGTCTGATGTTAGGGCTGAACTAGACTGTTTGATCAAGTGAGATCAACGATTCAGATTCTCCACGCCCAAACGATGTCGTTTGGACGTCTGCTGGGCAACGAATTGGGGCTGGGTCGGAGAGGTGTTTGAATTGGGCTTTTTGGTTTGGGCCTGTGGAAATCTGGCCTGGTCCGAGTTTTTTTCTTTATTTATGCTCTTTTCTTCTTTTTATTTCCTAATTTGAAACCAAAATTCCTAGATTAAATCCTAAAATCAAAAATTAACTTAAAATACTAATCAACTCTTAATAATAAATATCACACATAATTAAGCACCAATAAAATCACGCAACTAGACCTTAAAGGCTAAAAAAATGCAAAGTTCATATTTTTGTGATTTTCCGTTTTTGTAAAAAAGAAACTTAATTACTACTAATTGTAGAATTAAGTCCTAAATGAAAATGCGACATATTTTTGTATTTTCGTTAATTTAAACAAATAAACATGCAACGATAAATGCAAACAATAACACAAAATTCACAACAATTGCAAACAAACAAAAATTATTTTATTTTGAATTTTTTGGGAGTAATTCTCATATAGGGCAAAAATCACGTGCTTACAGCTGCCCCTCTTTGTCCGAAAACACAAAGAGTTTTCGTGCAAAGATAAAGTGAGCGAGCAATTTTTTGCACGTTTGAGTACTCCGTGTGAAGCATTTTTTGAAAATATTCAAAAGGTCTCCTACATATCCCTGGCTAAAAAGGAATCAGGTCAATGTAGTTCGGGAAATTTTTGGTAGCTGGGACTACCATGGGACTATGATTTTGCTGTTACTGGTGTTGCATGCTTCTACCACTACTTACCGATCTCCTTATTACACCGTGCTAAACAGAAAATAAGAAGCTAGACTAAAAAGTCTATGAATTACAAAATCTTATATAGATATTAAGGCTTGCTCTTGTCGCCTTGCTTTCTTGTTGACTTGCTTCCTCTGATGTTTCTTTATTTCTGACTTGACTCGTCAGACTCTCTTAATTGTCGAACTTGGACTGTTTATATCCTTCTTGTGAGCTTCGAATTATTTTCTTCGAAGGTTGAACTAACCATCACTGCCTTCTTTCTAATTTTAATTTATGCTGGGAGTTTCTGTTGTAACCCTCCGCTTTACTGACTTCAAACTTCAATGTATTCCTCTGTTATATGGGCAGGCTCCCAACTTCAACTCTTGAAATGTAAAGACTCAAATGTATTCCTCTATTATATGGGCGGGCTCCCAACTACAACATTTGAAATATAAACACTGAAATGTATTCCTCTATTATATGGGCGGGCTCCCAACTTCAACACTTGAAATATAAAGACTGGAATGTATTCCTCTGTTATATGGGTGGGCTCCCAACTTCAACTCTTGAAACTTAAAGAATGAAATGTATTCCTCTGTTATATGGGAGGTCTACCAACTTCAACTCTTGAAATGTAAAGACTGAAATGTATTCCTCTGTTATATGGGCGGGCTCCCAACTTAAACACTTGAAATATAAAGACTGGAATGTATTCCTCTATTATATGGTCGGGATTCCAACTTCAACACTTGAAATATAAAGACTGAAATGTATTCCTCTGTTATATGGGGGGGCTCCCAACTTCAACTCTTGAAATATAAAGACTGAAATGTATTCCTCTGTTATATGGGCGGGCTCCCAACTTCAACACTTGAAATATAAAGACAGGAATATATTCCTCTGTTATATGGGCGGACTCCCAACTTCAGCACTTGAAATATAAAGACTGAAATGTATTCCTCTGATATATGGGCGGGCTCCCAACTTCAACACTTGAAATGTAAAGACTGAAATGTATTCCTCTGATATATGGGCGGGCTCCCAATTTCAACACTTGAAATGTAAAGACTGAAATGTATTCCTCTGTTATATGGGCGGGCTCCCAACTTCAACTCTTGAAACTTAAAGACTGAAATGTATTCCTCTGTTATACGGGCAGGCTCCCAAGTTCAACTCTTGAAACGTAAAGACTGAAATGTATTCCTCTATTATATGGGCGGGCTCCCAACTTCAACACTTGAGATATAAAGACTGGAATATATTCCTCTGTTATATGGGCGGGCTACCAACTTCAGCATTTGAAATATAAAGACTGAAATGTATTCGTTTATTATATGGGCGGGCTCCCAACTTCAACTGTTGAAATATAAAGACTGAAATGTATTCCTCTGTTACATGGGCGGGCTCCAATCTTCAACACTTGAAATATAAAGACTGAAATGTATTCCTCTGTTATATGGGTGGGCTCTCAACTTCAACTCTTGAAACTTAAAGACTTAAATGTATTCCTCTGTCATATGGACGGGCTCCCAACTTCAACTCTTGAAACGTAAAGACTGAAATGTATTCCTCTATTATATGGGCGGGCTCCCAACTTCAACTCTAGAAACTTAAAGACTGAAATGTATTCCTTTGTTATATGTGCGGGCTCCCAACTTCAACTCTAGAAACTTAAAGACTGAAATGTATTCCTTTGTTATATGGGAGGGCTACCAACTTCAACTCTTGAAATGTAAAGACTGATATGTATTCCTCTATTATATGGGCGGGCTCGCAACTTCAACAGTTGAAATATAAAGACTGGAATGTATTCCTCTGCTATATGGGCGAGTTTCCAACTTCAATACTTGAAATATAAAGACTGAAATGTATTCCTCTGTTATATGGGCGGGCTCCCAACTTTAACACTTTAAATATAAAGATTTGGATATATTCCTCTATTATATGGGCGGGCTCCCAACTTCAACACTTGAAATGTAAAGACTAAAATGTATTCCTCTGTTATAAGGGCGGGCTCCCAACTTCAACTCTTGAAAGTTAAAGACTGAAATGTATTCCTCTGTCATATGGGCAGGCTCCCAACTTCAACACTTGAAATATAAAGACTGGAATATATTCCTCTATTATATGACGGGCTCCCAACTACTACTATTGAAACATAAAGACTGAAATGCATTCCTCTATTATATGGGAGGTCTACCAACTTCAACTTTTGAAATATAAAGACTAAAATGTATTCCTCTGTTACATGGGCGGGCTCCAATCTTCAACACTTGAAATATAAAGACTAAAATGTATTCCTCTGTTACATGGGCGGGCTCCAATCTTCAACACTTGAAATATAAAGACTAAAATGTATTCCTCTGTTACATGGGCGGGCTCCAATCTTCAACACTTGAAATATAAAGACTAAAATGTATTCCTCTGTTACATGGGCGGGCTCCAATCTTCAACACTTGAAATATAAAGACTAAAATGTATTCCTCTGTTACATGGGCGGGCTCCAATCTTCAACACTTGAAATATAAAGACTAAAATGTATTCCTCTGTTACATGGGCGGGCTCCAATCTTCAACACTTGAAATATAAAGACTAAAATGTATTCCTCTGTTACATGGGCGGGCTCCAATCTTCAACACTTGAAATATAAAGACTAAAATGTATTCCTCTGTTACATGGGCGGGCTCCAATCTTCAACACTTGAAATATAAAGACTAAAATGTATTCCTCTGTTACATGGGCGGGCTCCAATCTTCAACACTTGAAATATAAAGACTAAAATGTATTCCTCTGTTACATGGGCGGGCTCCAATCTTCAACACTTGAAATATAAAGACTAAAATGTATTCCTCTGTTACATGGGCGGGCTCCAATCTTCAACACTTGAAATATAAAGACTAAAATGTATTCCTCTGTTACATGGGCGGGCTCCAATCTTCAACACTTGAAATATAAAGACTAAAATGTATTCCTCTGTTACATGGGCGGGCTCCAATCTTCAACACTTGAAATATAAAGACTAAAATGTATTCCTCTGTTACATGGGCGGGCTCCAATCTTCAACACTTGAAATATAAAGACTAAAATGTATTCCTCTGTTACATGGGCGGGCTCCAATCTTCAACACTTGAAATATAAAGACTAAAATGTATTCCTCTGTTACATGGGCGGGCTCCAATCTTCAACACTTGAAATATAAAGACTAAAATGTATTCCTCTGTTACATGGGCGGGCTCCAATCTTCAACACTTGAAATATAAAGACTAAAATGTATTCCTCTGTTACATGGGCGGGCTCCAATCTTCAACACTTGAAATATAAAGACTAAAATGTATTCCTCTGTTACATGGGCGGGCTCCAATCTTCAACACTTGAAATATAAAGACTAAAATGTATTCCTCTGTTACATGGGCGGGCTCCAATCTTCAACACTTGAAATATAAAGACTAAAATGTATTCCTCTGTTACATGGGCGGGCTCCAATCTTCAACACTTGAAATATAAAGACTAAAATGTATTCCTCTGTTACATGGGCGGGCTCCAATCTTCAACACTTGAAATATAAAGACTAAAATGTATTCCTCTGTTACATGGGCGGGCTCCAATCTTCAACACTTGAAATATAAAGACTAAAATGTATTCCTCTGTTACATGGGCGGGCTCCAATCTTCAACACTTGAAATATAAAGACTAAAATGTATTCCTCTGTTACATGGGCGGGCTCCAATCTTCAACACTTGAAATATAAAGACTAAAATGTATTCCTCTGTTACATGGGCGGGCTCCAATCTTCAACACTTGAAATATAAAGACTAAAATGTATTCCTCTGTTACATGGGCGGGCTCCAATCTTCAACACTTGAAATATAAAGACTAAAATGTATTCCTCTGTTACATGGGCGGGCTCCAATCTTCAACACTTGAAATATAAAGACTAAAATGTATTCCTCTGTTACATGGGCGGGCTCCAATCTTCAACACTTGAAATATAAAGACTAAAATGTATTCCTCTGTTACATGGGCGGGCTCCAATCTTCAACACTTGAAATATAAAGACTAAAATGTATTCCTCTGTTACATGGGCGGGCTCCAATCTTCAACACTTGAAATATAAAGACTAAAATGTATTCCTCTGTTACATGGGCGGGCTCCAATCTTCAACACTTGAAATATAAAGACTAAAATGTATTCCTCTGTTATATGGGCGGGCTCCCAACTTCAACTCTTGAAATATAAAGACTGAAATGTATTCCTCTGTTACATGGGCGGGCTCCAATCTTCAACACTTGAAATATAAAGACTAAAATGTATTCCTCTGTTATATAGGTGGGCTCCCAACTTCAACTCTTGAAACATAAAGACTGAAATGTATTCCTCTGTTATATGGGAGGGCTCCCAACTTCAACTCTTGAAACGTAAAGACTGAAATGTATTCCTCTATTATATGGGCAGGCTCCCAACTTCAACACTTGAAATATAAAAACTGGAATGTATTCCTTTGTTATATGTGCGGGCTCCCAACTTCAACTCTAGAAACTTAAAGACTGAAATGTATTCATCTGTTATATGGGAGGGCTACCAACTTCAACTCTTGAAATGTAAAGACTGATATGTATTCTTCTGTTATATGGGCGGGCTCCCAACTTCAACAGTTGAAATATAAAGACTGGAATGTATTCCTCTGCTATATGGGCGAGTTTCCAACTTCAATACTTGAAATATAAAGACTGAAATGTATTCCTCTATTATATGGGCGGGCTCGCAACTTCAACACTTGAAATATAAAGACTGGAATGTATTCCTCTGTAATATGGATGGGCTTCCAACTTCAACACTTGAAATATAAAGACTAAAATGTATTCCTCTGTTATATGGGCGGGCTCCCAACTTCAACTCTTGAAACATAAAGACTAGAATGTATTCCTTTGCTATTTGGGCGGGCTCCCGACTTCAACTCTTGAAATTTAAAGACTGAAATGTATTCCTCTGTTATATGGGCGGGCTCCCAACTTCAACTCTTGAAACATAAAGACTAGAATGTATTCCTTTGCTATTTGGGCGGGCTCCCGACTTCAACTCTTGAAATTTAAAGACTGAAATGTATTCCTCTGTTATATGGGCGGGCTCCCAACTTCAACTCTTGAAACATAAAGACTAGAATGTATTCCTTTGCTATTTGGGCGGGCTCCCGACTTCAACTCTTGAAATTTAAAGACTGAAATGTATTCCTCTGTTATATGGGCGGGCTCCCAACTTCAACTCTTGAAACATAAAGACTAGAATGTATTCCTTTGCTATTTGGGCGGGCTCCCGACTTCAACTCTTGAAATTTAAAGACTGAAATGTATTCCTCTGTTATATGGGCGGGCTCCCAACTTCAACTCTTGAAACATAAAGACTAGAATGTATTCCTTTGCTATTTGGGCGGGCTCCCGACTTCAACTCTTGAAATTTAAAGACTGAAATGTATTCCTCTGTTATATGGGCGGGCTCCCAACTTCAACTCTTGAAACATAAAGACTAGAATGTATTCCTTTGCTATTTGGGCGGGCTCCCGACTTCAACTCTTGAAATTTAAAGACTGAAATGTATTCCTCTGTTATATGGGCGGGCTCCCAACTTCAACTCTTGAAACATAAAGACTAGAATGTATTCCTTTGCTATTTGGGCGGGCTCCCGACTTCAACTCTTGAAATTTAAAGACTGAAATGTATTCCTCTGTTATATGGGCGGGCTCCCAACTTCAACTCTTGAAACATAAAGACTAGAATGTATTCCTTTGCTATTTGGGCGGGCTCCCGACTTCAACTCTTGAAATTTAAAGACTGAAATGTATTCCTCTGTTATATGGGCGGGCTCCCAACTTCAACTCTTGAAACATAAAGACTAGAATGTATTCCTTTGCTATTTGGGCGGGCTCCCGACTTCAACTCTTGAAATTTAAAGACTGAAATGTATTCCTCTGTTATATGGGCGGGCTCCCAACTTCAACTCTTGAAATATAATGACTGAAATGTATTCCTCTGTTATATGGGCGGGCTCCCAACTTCAACACTTGAAATATAAAGACTGAAATGTATTCCTCTATTATATGGGCGGGCTCGCAACTTCAACACTTGAAATATAAAGACTGGAATGTATTCCTCTGTAATATGGATGGGCTTCCAACTTCAACACTTGAAATATAAAGACTAAAATGTATTCCTCTGTTATATGGGCGGGCTCCCAACTTCAACTCTTGAAATATAAAGACTAGAATGTATTCCTTTGCTATTTGGGCGGGCTCCCAACTTCAACTCTTGAAATTTAAAGACTGAAATGTATTCCTCTGTTATATGGGAGGGCTACCAACTTCAACTCTTGAAATATAAAGTCTGATATGTATTCCTCTGTTATATGGGTGGGCTCCCAACTTTAACACTTGAAATATAAAGACTGGAATGTATTCCTCTGTTATATGGGTGGGCTTCCAACTTTAACACTTGAAATATAAAGACTGAAATGTATTTCTCTGTTATATGGGCGGGCTCCCAACTTCAACTCTTGAAATATAAAGACTGAAATGTATTCCTCTGTGATATGGGCGTGCTCCCCACTTCAACACTTGAAATATAAAGACAGGAATATATTTCTCTGTTATATGGGCGGGCTCCCAACTTGAACACTTGTAACATAAAGACTGAAATGTATTCCTATATTATATGGGCGGGCTCCCAACTTCCACACTTGAAATGTAAAATCTGAAATGTATTCCTCTGTTATATGGGCGGCCTCCCAACTTCAACACTTGAAATATAAAGACTGGAATGTATTCCTCTATTATATGGGCGGGCTTCAAACTTCAACACTTGAAATATAAAGACTGAAATGTATTACTCTGTTCTATGGGCGGGCTCCCAACTTCAACACTTGAAATATAAAGACCGGAATGTATTCTTCTGTTATATGGGCGAGCTACCAACTTCAACACTTGAAATATAATGACTGAAATGCATTCGTCGATTATATGGTCAGGCTCCCAACTTCAACTCTTGAAATATAAAGACTAAAATGTATTCCTCTGTTATATGGGCGGGCTCCCAACTTCAACACTTGAAATATATAGACCGGAATGTATTCCTATGTTATATGGGCGGGCTCCTAACTTCAACTCTTGAAACTTAAAGACTGAAATGTATTCCTCTGTTATATGGGAGGGCTACCAACTTCAACTCTTGAAATGTAAAGACTGAAATGTATTCCTTTGTTATATGGTTGGTCTCCCAACTTCAACAGTTGAAATATAAAGACTTGAATGTATTCCTCTGTTATATGGGAGGGCTTCCAACTTCAACACTTGAAATATAAAGACTGAAAAGTATTCCTCTGTTATATGGGCGGGCTCCCAACTTCAACTCTTGAAATATAAAGACGCAAATGTATTCCTCTGTTATATGGGTGGGCTCCCAACTTCAACACTTGAAATATAAAGACTGGAATATATTCTTCTGTTATATGGGCAGGCTCCCAACTTCAACACTTGTAACATAAAGACTGAATTGTATTCCTCTGTTATATGGGCGGGCTCCCAACTTCAACACTTGTAACATAAAGACTGAATTGTATTCCTCTGTTATATGGGCGGGCTCGGGCGAGCTCCCAACTTCAACAATTGAAATGTAAAGACTGAAATATATTCCTCTGTTATATGGGCGGGCTCCCAACTTCAACTCTTGAAACTTAAAGACTGAAATGTATTC
>MU716305.1:2973-110121 GCA_026770625.1 Nicotiana glauca
CGGCGTGCAGCCCGATCCGGTATATATCAAATACCTCGCTATGGGTCCTCGACCCCTCTCAGTCAATATAGACTTGGCCTCTTGGGCCCACTCAGCTAAAGCAGGGTATTCAACCCTAGGTATTTCTCAGTTAGAGTGCAATTTGCCAATACCGATTCATATTATGTTTTATGGTTAAGAATACGACTGAAAGTATGTGTTCAACAGGTATAGGGTTCATTTAGCTCCACAGGCTTCCCTAAGGTTCTACAGATCGGCACAAGTCCCCAAACATGGCAACTAGCCCAAATATTCGGATATAAGCTCAGTCTCACTCAATAAGTACAGTAAACCATCAATCAGGATGGACTAAGTCTGAATCCCCAGTCACAATATCACCACGCTCATCACATGACGCGTGTTTCATCTCAACATAGCACCGTATAGTACAAATACGGGGTTTCAAACCCTCAGTATGTCATTCATGACTACCACTCACCTCTAACAGGCCACAATCCTAGCTCGCCTTGCGCTTCCCTCGCAAATCGACCTCCTCGAGTGCCAAATCTGATCAAAACCAATAAGAATACATCAAAACAGGCTAATGGAACATAACCCAAGCGAAATGACTCGAAAAACACCCAAAAACACGAAGTTGCCAAAACCCAAGCCCCGGGCCCGCATCTCGAAAAATTACGAAATTCACATTTTCGGAATCCTCGTCTCGCCACGAGTCCGTACATATAGAATTTATCAAAATCAAAGTTCAAATGGGCCACCAAATCCCAATCTTTACATAGCAAAAATCCAAGCCCTAACTTCTTCAATTTATACCAAAATTCAGAGAATTGATGGAAGATTCTTTGATAAAATGACGTATTTAGGCCACGAGACTTACCTACAATCACTTCCCGTCGAAATCCCCGTCCAAATCTATCAAAGAGCTCTCAAAGTAGTGTAAAAATGGAGGAAAATAGTGAGGGCTCGCGACTGAATTATCACTTAAAACCTTTCTGCCCAGCTGGAAATCCTTCATCGCGTTCGCGTAGCATGCCTCGCGTTCGCAAAGACCAATCTCCCAGGCCCTTCGCGTTCTCGTAGCCCAAATGTCTCCAGGCCCATATTTCCTTCTACGCGTTCGCGATCACTCTTACGCGTTCGCGTAGAACCTTGACCCACAACTTCGCGTTCGCGACTCCCTCATCGCGTCCGCGAAGGCCAACATCACAGCTTCCTATTTTTCCTCTTCGCGAACGCGAACCTACCCACGCGAACGCGGTCCTCCAGATTCTTCCACTTCGCGTTCGCATCAACACCTTTGCGAACGCGAAGGCCAAAACTCTCAGACCCCAAATTCCTTCTACGCGTTCGCGTCCATCACCTACGCGAACGCGATGCATTAATTTCTCTGCAATATATGGCAGCAAAATCTGATCCTTAGCTTAACCAAAAATGATCCGTTTGAACCCCCGAAATCACCCCGAGGCCCCCGGGACCTCAACCAAAACCACCAACCTACTCCAAAACACCATACGAACTTGCTCCAATCATAAAAACACGTCCTGAAACAAAGAAATCATCAAATCAAGGCGGATTCAAGCCTAAGTTTCAACTATAACTTCTGAAACCAACATCAATTCAAAAACCCAACCAAACGATGTCCGAATGACCTAAAATTTGCAGACATATCCAAAATCACCTAACAAAGCTACTGCAACTCTCGGAATTCCATTCCGACCCTCGGATCAAAATCTCACCTATCAACCGGAATTCGCCAAAATTCCAACTTCGCCAATTCAAGCCTAATTCTACACCGGACCTCCAAATTCAATTCCGATCGCTCTCCTAAGTCACAAATCATCCCCCGAAGCTAACCGAACCATCGGAATTAGATTCCGAGCCCTCTAACTCACAAGTCAACGTTCGGTTCACTTTTCCAATCTATTCCTTCATTAAAGAGACTAGTCATCCCATTTCCTACCAAACTCGATCCGAATTGACTCAAATTCACCAAGTACATATATTGAAAAATTAACAAGCATATAACAGAGAAAACGGGGCGGCAGCTCACGTGACGACGAATCGGGTCATCACATAATCATTAGGTGGCGACTCTTCTAAATCTCAAACCCAAATTCCCAAAAGGAATAGAGTTGTCCGCCCAAATGTCGCAAACCCAATTTTGCCTTTTAAGGAAGAAAAAGGGGTCATCAACACCAATAGGAGTATTCATATAAGTAAATATAAGACTACGAAGCTCACTAATGAGTAGAGCATATTAGGAGGACTTTCCTCGATACTCATAACCGAATCAAGTTAAGGAAATTTTTCTTTTATGATAACTTGAGTTTGTACTTGTAACGACTCCATCTAGTGTAGCGACCTCGGCTATACCATATCAAATACATCAATGGGTCGGGCCTCCACCTCTTAGGAACCATCTACCCGCTTTTCCTCCACCTCTAATTGGTAGTGTAAGTAGAGTAGTAACTATAATGGAGTATGTGGTACGTGTGCTCTGATGGAACAGATTTCTCCCAAGTCTATGACAATTTCTCAGGATGTTCCTAGTATCACCATTTTCATAACAACCCATCAATAGTTCGACTGCTCATACTGAGTCTGTACCTGATAACTTAAATAATTGTTGCAGGAAATTCCATGCCATTGGTACATTAAAAGATGACTGCCCCACGCAAGTGTTGTGATTAACTTAAGAATTACGAGTATACTGAATATGTAAAATTATTAAGGACGTGGGAATATATCAAGTCTCATCATCATCCAGTTCAAATCTCAGCTCTTGATCATATACAAGTTTTGGAAAACATTTCAATACCATATAAATACATCTCACGCCAAAATTGGTATAACACATGACCCCACAATCTGATCGCTAATAGTGGACTCCCTTCACTTGGTGCAAAATCGTAAGACACATTCCCAATGATCCACAATACTAACCTTCACCTATCGTATTATACCAGTCATAAAACACCTCAAGCCATTTACTTGGCTATTGTCGTCCTCATGATAGTTAAACTCACTTCCTCCCGTGTCTTGGCTGCTAGTATGTACTCTTCGCTAATTAGAAATCCCATACGAACCATATAGTCTCTAATACCACTAACTATCTTTATATCTACATCGACTTGTGATGATTACGTAACTAATTAAACCTTCTTAAAATTTTACTTATCAACCAGGTGTCAAAATCTGATGCACTCCCATGCACACAACTGAAAGATTTTCTCTACACTTCCATAACCTCGACTCTGAACGACACGTGGTAACAATGGTTGAGCAACTCTGGCTCTCTTATAACCCTTTTACGGTATCACAAACCATTGGCATAGTGTGCAATTCCATACATGAGTGGATGCAAAAGAACATAAGATATATGCTTCAAGCTGAATAAATGCCGTATGATAAGGAATGAATGAAGTGGATTTTTTTTACTACTAGTTCTGTAGCCTCTCGAAGATAAGTATATACGTCTCCATACCGATCCGCAAGACTCTACTAAACTTGTTTGTGAATTGTGAGACCTATGTAACCTAGGGCTCTGATACCAACTTGTCACAATCTAGATTTTTCCGCCCTAGGGAGTCGTGATGGCATCTACTAGTGAAAGCTAGGCAAGCCAACCAACTGAACTATTTACCTTGTTTCCATTTTTAATTCGATAACAGTTAAGAGACAACAATCAGATAACAATAGAATTGAATAAGTGGAAGGCTACATTATAAAGTTTTAAATAATACTACTAATACCAATCCTCAAAAAAATCAACCCAAGACTGGTGTCACAACTTCACAAACTGTCTAACATTACTACAAATAAAGGTCTGAAAGAAATCAATACAACACTGTCTCTGAAAATACATGAAGGAAACAAGAATAGTTGATAGAAGGAGATGCCAAGGCATGCGGATGCCTGCAGGATTACCTCGGGTCGCCTGATGAACAAGAAACAACAAATCTCACTGCGGTCCGAAGTCTATAGCACTGGGATCTATACAAAAGAGTACAGAGTATAGTATAAGCACAATCGACCCTATGTGCTGGTAAGTACCCAGCCTAACCTCGGCGAAGTAGTGATAAAGCTAGGATAAGACTACCGAATAAACTTGTGCAATATAGCGTACAATAATAATAGGAAGCAGATAACAATGATGACAATAATGATCATCTAGTGATATAAATAGCAGGTAACAAAAATACCATAAATATTGCTCAACGAATAATGTATACAAGTGTAATCAATTAATCAAGTCCTTCAACTATAAATATCTTTCAAATATATTTCCTTCAAACAAGCATCTTTCGAATATAACTCTTTCGAGTAAAAGTCACATTGTGACGCCTCATTTCATAATCATAAATAATATATATTTCCCCCGGCATCTTGTACCCATAGATTTCTGTTTCACATTGCGCAACAACGATCTCAGGTTACTCAGTTCATAGGGTCCCTAACCCAATACAGTTTAAGAATGTTCACGGAGCCTCATTTACTTAACAAGAAGTATAGTACAACTTCTAAACCCATTTGAAACTCATCACGAAAAGATGAAGTTATTTTAGAAATCATTTGAATAAATAAAGTACCATGTTTCAATTAGAATACAATATCGAATGAATTATTACTTTTACCAAGGGATTTGATAAATTAACTTAGTAGAAATTCCTTCTTAAGTAAAGTACAACCGCAAACGGTTTAAGAAAAATTTAGTTGAGAAATCAAATGAGTTAACAATGTAACAATTATTGAAATTTGAAGCATTGAATATATATAAAACAAATAGGGCGAAGTATTGACAACACTATGAATTCCCACATAATGGATCACAGCTGTAAAGGAATCATTAAACCACTTGAATTAATAACAACAATTACAATGGAGATAAAATAATCACGGAAGGAGTACAACTCAGTACAGAGATAACAACCAGGGATCTCCCAGGATACCGTCCTGTAGTCCCCAAATATAAATATCCAGTGGATCTCCTAGGTGCAGTCCCGTAGTCCAACTCATA
Organism: Nicotiana glauca; assembly: GCA_026770625.1. Taxonomy (NCBI): domain Eukaryota; kingdom Viridiplantae; phylum Streptophyta; class Magnoliopsida; order Solanales; family Solanaceae; genus Nicotiana; species Nicotiana glauca. The sequence continues at coordinate 7,991 of MU716305.1, forward strand.
ATGCGCGTGGATCTAACGGAATCCCAATCCGTAGTTCCAAATGTAAATACCCAGTACTGGGGGAATCTACCGGGTGCATTCCCGTATTTCCATATAACTTTGCAGGGGGATCTCCCGAGAATCTAACCCGTAGTCCCAAAATAAATGTGCAGGGGGATTTCCCGGGAATCTAACCCGTACTCCCAAAGTAAACAAACAAGGGGGAGCTACTGGAATCACACATCCGTAGTCCCAAAATAAATACACAACGCAACCAATAGAATCAACAGTTACATCACAACAGAAGGACTAAACATCACCGCAATACATATATCAACAATAAATGACCATAATACAAGGTAAGACAAGTATATCAACTCATGGGCTGTAAATCGCAAGAAAATGGTAGAACCAGCTCGAAGGAATAACCACAGAAAAGAATACTATCATAAAGGGAACAGTTCAATAGCGGGAAAACTAACACGTAGCAACAATCCCATAATATACAAGTCAATAATAAGGAAATAAACACGAGTCAAGTAGTCAAATAGGAGTCACACTAATCAAAGTATAAGACTCACAGGTAGGCTTCACACCAACGTATAGATACTTGTCACTATGCCTATACATCATACTCAACAAATAATACATAACAATTATGGCACAACCCCTAATCCCTCAAGCTAAGGTTAGACAAAACACTTACCTCGCTTTGCAACAAATTCAAAATTCAAACAAGCCTTTGCCTCGCGAATTCGTCCAAAGCTTCAAATCTAGTCATAATAATTCAATATACTCAATATGAATCATACGAATTAATTTCATATGAAAATACTAATTTTTCAAAAAAAATCTAAAATTTAAGTCAAAATCGCTCGTGGGGCCCACGTCTCAAAATCCGACAAAACTTAAAAAATCCGACAACTGATTCAAGCATGAGTTTAACCATGCCAATCTTACCAAAATCCGACATCAACTCGACCCTCAAATCTTCAAATTAAACCAAGAGGGTTTTCAAGATCTTATCAACTAAAACCACCAATTAAATGTTAAAAACAACGATGGATTCGAGTAGTCTAACCAAAATTGAGTTAAGAACACTTACCCCGATGTTTTTCTTGAAAATCTCTCGAAACATCACTTCACCTGAGCTCCCTTGGTCCTAAAATGGAAGAGTGAGACGAGTTTGGACTTTATTCTGCTGCCCAGGGATTTGTCTTCGCGTTCGCCATCCTCCTCCCGCGTTTGCGAAGAACAAAATTTAAAAAAATTATTTTCGAAACTCTTCTCGGACAGCCTCTAGTATAATAGCCATAACTTTTTCTTCAGATGTCCAAATGACTATTATAATATTTTTATGGAAACTAGTGTCAAAGAGATACAACTTTCGCTTTTGAATCATCTCAAAAATCATTATAGATTGAGAGATATGAGCCTCTAAAGTAAGACCTGCGCAACCGAATTTCTTCTTCTTTACGAACGCGAGGCTCTCTTCGCGAATGCGAAGAACAAAATCCCAGAAGCCAAATCCTTCTTCGCGAACTGAGAGGACCCTCGCGGACGTGAAGAACGACACCAGATACTAGCTTCAGCTATTGCAAAATAGCCGAAATGATCCGAAACCACCCCGAAACACACCCGAGGCCCTCGAGACTTCAGCCAAACGTGCCATCCAATTAATAACATCATTAAAACTTGTTCCAATTTTTATAACGCTCAAGACAACATCAAAACACAAATTTTACATCTTATTCAAGCCTAACAATACTAAAAAGTCTCAAATTACACTTTCGATCAAAAAATCTATCACACCTCGTCCGAATGACATGAAATTTTTTCACACAAGTCACATTCTACACTATGAAGCTACTCCAACTTCTGAAATTCCATTCCGGCGCTCGGTCTCGGATCAAAATCTCACTATCAAACTGGAAACTTCAAATTTCTAATTTTCTCAAAAATGATCCGACTCAGGTCGTTTCAAGTCCATTTTATACCAAACTTCATAGACTTATCTTATCACATATAAGACCTGTACCGTGCCGAAATAAAATACGGGCCCGATACCGTCAAGTTCTAATCGCAATTCATTTCCAAATCTCATAGAAATTTCCAGAAAATAATTTTCTTCAAAAATTCATTTCTCGGGCTTGGGACCTTGAAACTCAATTTCAGGCATACGCCCAAGTTTCATATTTTTCTACAGACCCTTCAGGACCGTCAAATTACGGGTCAGGGTCCGTTTACCCAAAATATTGACCGAAATCAACTCAGTTGAGTTTTAAAGCTCTAATTCACATTTTAATCCATTTTTCACATATAAACCCTCCAAAACATTATACGGAATGCGCACGCAAGTCGAGGAATGATTAATAACAGTTTTCAAGGTCTTTAAATATCGATATAATTATTTGATTTAAAGATGACATTTTGGGTCATCATCGTTGCGTAAAAAAGTAACGAGACACATTAGTTCCTTTTGGTTTGTATTAATATTTAGAAGAATAATTAAATTCCTTGAAGAAAATAAAGTCTTAAAAATATTGGGTATTTCGGGGGTGGGGGACAAGGGAACATGGGGCTAGTACATTGATAATTAAAAATTAAAGGTTTATTTTCCTGAATAATGTTAAGTTGAAGATTTATTTGAACATTATTTAAACCATTCCCTGTGGAGGCGATTAGAATACTATACTATCTTTGACTAGAGAGCCTAAGTTTAATAAATTGATTTTGTGCTCGTCACATTTTGGCGTTGTTGCTGGGGATTTACGATTAATGGTGTTTAAAATAATTTATGGTGATAATTCATGAACAAATTTATTTTATTTTCTTTTTTATGCTATTCTTATCTGTGTGCAGGAAATAGGTTAAGTTTGGTGGTGTATTACTTGATCCTCCTCCAAGAAATTGGTGCTATACAATCCAAAATTAGACAAGTACCTGCAGTAGTTGAGAAGGATGAAAGAATCGAGTAGATTGTTTTGGGGTCAGACTTCGACTCAAAATACAATGGTAAACAATGTAAATGAAGTGGACTTAGCTGCTAGAGAGGCAACCCAACAATAGGATGTGCGATTGGCAGCTGAAGCAACCATTAGAGTTACTAATGAAACAGTTGAAGAGGGCCGATGATTCAATTGGTCAAAGATGAGTTTGAAAATGGAGCTCCCAGGCGTAGGAGGTCTCTAGGAGATTATGCCAGACTGGTCTACAACTAGTGGCAATCCAGTGTGAGGCCCCATCTATTGATGCTAAAAAATTTAAACTTAAAAAGGGATTCATCCAGACCATTCAGAACAACTACATATTCAGAGGCAAAACCAATGATGATCCCAACAACAATCTGACGGTCTTCGATGAAATCATGAACACAACCTGCTATAATGGATCATCACATGGTGTCATCTACCGGAGAGAATTCCATTTCTCACTTAAGGATGATGCAAAGCAGTGGTTAAGGAGTTTACTCACAGGGTCAATGCGTACGTGGGAGGAGATGACTACTAAGTTCTTAGAAAAAATATTTCTCTATTGTCAAGACTAGAAGGATGAGGATGGATATTCACAATTTCAGCCAATAAAGGCAGAAAATGTTCGAGGCATGGGAAAGGTATAAGGAGCAGTTGCAGAGGTACCCTCATAATAGAATGGAGCAATGGATGCAACTCCAATATTTTTGGGAAGGGTTAAATCCTTCATCAAAGAGATTGCTAAAGAGTGCGGTTGCAGGCCCTCTGATGAAGAAAACCAAGAAGAGATTGTCACACTTGTGAATGAACTATCTGAAGACACAGAACAATGGTCTACTGCCCAAGGTGATTGAATAAAATCATCGGGGGTGCACCAAGTAGAATCTTCTGTAGCAATGCAGGCCTATATTGCAAAGACATCAAGCAATTTACATATCCCAGGTGCAATATCATCCATAGTTAGGATGTGACATATGTGGAATGGGACACCCGACTATGAGTGTCAAACCTCCACTATAGAAGAAGAAGTTAAAGCATTAGGAATTTTAATAGAGGGAACTACCAAGGAGGTAACAATTAGTTCTATGTGATAGAGGCATCTAGGGTTCTCATTATGGAGTTCTTCAAGTGGTATCTTGAACTCATGGCAATAACGAAACCCTAGATCCCTATGTAAGGACCTCCTGGCTTTCTAAACCAACAAAGGCGATAGTAATAGCCTCCACAACCTAACAAATAAAGTTTAAAAGATCTAATGATGGCATTCATAAAAAATTAGATGAGAAGCTTGAGTTTCACTAAACAACTATCTGGGAGCAAGGCACAACCATCCAGAATGTAGAAAGACAAATGGGGCGGATTGCATCATTACTATCAGAAAGGGCTTCGGGGAATCTACCTTCCGACACAAAGAAAAATTCAAAAGAGAAAATCAAGGTTGTGTCTCTCAGGAGTGGAAAAACTTTAGCATATCCTATTGTAAAAACAAGGGTTGAAAGGGTGATCAATTCAGCCAAAACAACAGAAGAGCATAAAATTAGTGTGCCTTTGGCTACGAAGAACAACAGTAGCAAGGAGGTCGCTAAGCAGAAGTCAAACAACAAAAATGAAGAAAGCACATGCCGATGTTACCTTTCCCTTAGAAGATGAAGTGGGAGAAATTAGATAAATGCTTTGGGAAATTCTCGGAGATGCTGAAACAGCTGTATGTGAACATCTTTTTCACCGAGGTTCTCACTTAGATGCCTGCCTATGCGAAATTCATAAAGGAAATCATGTCAAATAAATGGAATCTCAAGCAAACAATAGTGATCAACTCAATGCACACTGCAGTTCCATCCTACAGAATAAAATTCCTAAAAAATGTAGGGATCCTTGGAGATTCACTATACCCTACTCATTGGGGAGTGAAAATTTTCACAAAGCCTTGTGCCACTCAGGTTCTTCCATTAACCAGATGCCATTATCAGTTTTTAATAAATTGGAAGTTGATCTAGGAGTGATAAAATTCGTGGCGGTATCTTTGCAACTGGCTGATCAAAGTACTATCATACTAGAGGTCACAATCGAGGACATTCTGGTGAGGGTGGATAAATTTGTCTTTCCAATAGATTTCATTGTAGTAGACATGGATGTGAATAAGGAGGTACCTCTAACCTTGGGTAGACCATTCATTTGTACTGGCCGGGCTATTCTTGACATATACGAGAGGCAACTCATGCTACGAGTGGGAAACTAGAAATCGGTGTTTCAAATGAAGAGAATGATGAAATGGTCCCGTGATGAGGCATCTGCCTATGCTTATTTCAAACTGGATGTGGTAGGAGAGAGAGTTGAACAACATAAGCTAAACAAGCTAGTAGGTGAGTCATTGGAAAGAAGCATAAGTTAATCGAGTACAACAGAGGATAAAGACCCTAAAATCAAGAAAGAAGCCGAGGCACTAGAAGATGAGAACCATGTGGTGGACGAAGAGGAATTTAAAAAAGAAAAGACCAAGCCAAAACTGGAATTGAAAGTATTCCCAACACATTTAAAATATTCTTTTTGGGAGACTAACAATTTTTCTATGATTGTTTCTACTAATTTGATAGGTGAACAAGAACACATGCTAGTGCGGTTACTGCAGAAGCACAAAAAAGCAATCATTTTAAGCATAACCGAAATTTAGAGAATCATCCCCGCAATCTATTCGCACAAGATCTTGTTGAAAGAAGGTAGCAAATCGGTAGTGCAACCCCAATGCAAATTGAATAAAAAATTAGAGAAGGTGGTACACAAAGAGGTACTCAAACTGCTGGTTGAGGGTATATTATTTTCTATCTCCGACAGCTAATGGATCAGCCCCGTATAGGTTGTGCCGAAAAAGTGGGCATCATGGTGCAAAAAAACGAGGATAATGAGATTATTCCTACCAGGGTTTTTACTGGTTGGAGGATGTGCATAGACTACCGAAGGCGGAATGATGCAACGAGAAAGGATCACTTCCCTTTTTGCTCTATTGATTAGTGTTGAAAAAGGTGGAATGGCGTGGATGTTATTGGTTTTTTGATGGATACTCATGGTACAATAAAATACCCATTGCTATTGAAGATGTTGAGAAAACCACATTTACCTGTCCTTCCAGAATCTTTGCATACTCGAGAATGCTTTTCGGACTTTACAATGCATCAGCTACTTTCTAGAGGTGCATGATGTCAATATTTTTAGATTTGAATTGGATGTGTCTGGAGGTGTTCATGGATGACTTTAATCTCTTTGGAGATGAATTCAAGGATTGTTTATGGAATCTCGAACTTGTACTGAAATGATGTGAAGACACTCACCTAGTACTCAATTGGATAAAATGTCACTTCATGGTCCAAGAGGGGATAGTCTTGGGTCACAGTCACATATGAAGGTATTGAGGTCAACAGAGCTAAGGTAGAAGTGATCTCTAGGCTCTTACCACCAACTTCAGCGAAGAGCATCATAAGCTTTTTGGGGAATACAAGGTTTTATATAAGGTTCATCAAGAATTTTCCAGCATCACCAAGCCCTTAACAACATTACTTGCCAAGGATGTGATGTTTATGTTTGATATGGAGTGCCTTAGAGAATTCAATCTGATCAAGGAAAAGCTAGTGAGTGCCCCAATAATGGTGACTCCTAACTGGGGTGAATCGTTTGAGATCATGTACGATGCCAGGGACGTGGTAATGAGAGCAGTGCTGGGGTAGAGAAAAGATAAAATATTTTGATCTATTTGCCATGCCAACTGGTCTTTGAATGATGCTCAGGTGAACTAAGATCCCACGAAGAAGGAGTTATATGCAGTGGTCTTTGCTTTCGAAAAGTTCAGATCATATATTGTGGGAAGAAAGTTTATAGTACATACTGATCACTCGACATTGAAATATCTACTGAGCAAGAAATAGTCAAAACTGTGTCTGATGCGGTTGGTATTGTTTCTAAAAGAGTTTGAACTTGAAATCGAAGACAGGAAGGGCATAGAAAATTAGGTGGCTGACCACTTATTGTGATAAGAGAAACTACCTTTTGAAGCGGTGGACATTTAGGAAGAGTTCCCGGATGTGCAAATTTTTTCTATTGCAGCGATCACGGATAGACTACCAGGATATGTTGACATAGCCAACTTTTTTTCTAGTGAATGGACACCACATGACTTGACCTCCAACCAGAAGAATAAGCTATAAAGCGAGGTAAAAAGCTACTTCTAGAATGACCCTTTTTTTTTAAATTGTGTACAGATGGCATGATTCGGAGATGCATACCAGAAGTGAAACTGGGAGCTATATTGTCCCACTGTCATGATGGAGAATTTGGAGGATACTACGAAGGAAATATGATATAAGCGAAGGTCATGGAAGCCGATTTTACTAGTCGTCCCTGTGCAAGGACGCTAGATCCTATGTGGCTGCATGTTATAAGTGCCAGCGGCCAGGTAACATTAGTAAGAAGGACGAGAAGCCCCTAAATTCCATTTTCGTATGTAGAATCTTCAGTATTTGGGGCATCAACTTCATGGGTTCCTTCCCATGGTCCCATTCCTAAGAGTATATCCTAGTGGCCATTGACAATGTCTCCAAGTAGGTCGAGGCAATCTCCACTAGGATATTTCTTTGGAAGAATATTTTCACCCATTTTTGAACTCCTCAAGTTATTATCAATGACAACTTACCACATTTTGTCAATAAACAGTTTGCCACTATGCTGTTTAAATATGGGATAATTCATAAAACAGGAACCTCATATCATGCGCAAACTAGTAGGCAGGTAGAAGTAGCTAACCGTAGACTCAAAAGAATTCTAGTAAAAAAGGTTAGTGAAACCAGAAAAGATTTGTTAGTAAAGTTAGATACCGCTCTATGGGCCTATAGAACAACGTTCAGAACAATCATTGGGACTTCATCTTTCAAGTTGGCATATGAAAAGTCATGTCACTTCCCTATGGAGATAGAGAATAAGGCTTATTGGGCCATTAAATTGATTAATCCTAATCTTAGTCTTCCAGGTGAGCACATAATGTCACAAGTGAATGAGCTGGAGGAATTCAGATTGCACGCGTATGAGAATGCGTAAATTTTCAAGAAAAAGACGAAGAAATGACATGACTGTATAATTAAACTGATGGAAATTCATGTGGGGGAAAAGGTCTTTCTATACAATAGTAGACTCAGATTGTTCCTATAAACATTTAAGTATAGATGGACATGACCGTATGTGGTGAAACACTTATCACTGTGACGATCCAAATCTCACATGCCGTGATGGCGCCTATCGCAATACTAGGCAAGCGGACATTCACAATAAACTACATATTTTTAAATTTGAAAACATAAAAAATTAAGCTCAAAAGTAAATCCTTTAAAATAGCTGATATGAAAAATGCCGCGACTCAATACACAACCCTCCAAAATCTGGGTGTCACTAAGTACATGAGCATTTATACAATAACTGTGATGACCCGGCCGGTCGTCTTAAGAATTAACTCCCTGATCCACTATTAACTACTTCCCCTAAGTTCATTTCTGCTATTTTTTTTTGTCGGGACGTTCGGTGTTGGGTTTCAAAGAGTTTTTGGACACTTAGTCCCTAAATTAGAGCTTAAGTATTAAAAAATGGTCCGTAGATGGAATAGTATGAAGACGACCTCAGAATGGAAATCCGATGGTTCCATTCGCTCCGTTAGGTGATTTCGGGGTTGGGAGCATGTTCGAAATGTATTTTGGGTGTCTGTAGCTCATTTAGGCTTGAAATGGTGAAGTTTAGATTTTTGAAATTTCTGGTCCGATAGTGAGTTTTTGATTTGAGGGTCGGATTGGAATTCCGGAAGTTGCAATAGCTCCGTCACGTCATTTGGGATGTGTGTGCAAAATTTTAGATCATTCGGACGTGTTTTGGTTAGTTTTTTGATCGAAAGTGTGTTTTGATGAAATTTGTAGTTCTTAGGCTCAAATCCTTGTTTAAATCAAGTTTACGACGTTGTTTTAGGTGGTTTAAGGATTGGTACAAGTTTAAATGGTGTTATGGGATATTTTCATAGGTTTGGTTGAGGTCCCGGGGGCCTCGGGTGTGTTTCAGATTGTCAATGGAGCATTTTGGAGCTGTAAATATTGTAGAAAATCCTTTAGCTGTTGCAGGTCCCAGATCCTTCTTTGCATTTGTAGGTCCCAAATCCTTCTTTGCATTTGCGTACCTCTCATCGCGTTCGCGTAGCTTTGACTCACTTTTTTTTCGTGTTCGCGGCCCCTCTCACGCGTTCGCGTAGTGTAATCCTAGAGGGGGGGCCAGTTTTCCTTATACGCGTTTGCATACACTCCATGCGTTCGCGTAGCCTCACCTTTTTCCCCATCGCGTTCGCGGATGCTGCTTCGCGTTCGCATAGAGCAACTCCTAGACCTTATATTTTTCCTTCATCGCGTTCGCACACAGGTGTCGCGTTCGCGTAGCTTCATGACCCCAGACCTTCGCGTTCACATTCTACCCATCGCGATCGCGAAGGGTAACTTTGGCATCTTCAAATTTTCCTCTTCGCAAACCTGAGCTCACCTCAGCGTTCGCGATGTATTAAAGTTTTGGACAGTATTTAACATTTCAAAACGAGGGTTAGCCATTTTTATCAAAATACAAGCTTGGGAGCTCGGATTTGGGAGCAATTTTGAGGGGTTTTCGAGGGCAACGATTGGGTAACGATTCTCTACTCCCTTATGCTTAAAACCCACTAATCTAATCACGGATTCATCTTTAAATTTTGGATTTTTGAATGAAAAATGGGTAAAACTTCATAGACCAAACTATTGGGCTTTGAGTGGGTGTTTGACCTCTGATTTGGGAGAATTTTATATGTTTAGACTCGTGAGAGTACGAGGGTTCTGCAAATGTGAAAATTATCCGATTTTGAGATGTTGGTCTGAGGGACATTTTGGTCATTTCACCTAATTTCGCATCTTGTCTTTGAATTTAGTAGTAGAATTAGTTGCTTCAGTTGTAATTTACGATATGTAATTGAATTGAATAGATTTGGGCTATTTGGAGTCGGATACTCATGGCAAAAGTATGATTTTGAGTTGATTTTGGAGCCAGTTCGAGGTAAGTGGCTTGTCTAACTTTGAGTGGGGGACTTTTCCCCTTAGGATTTGTTATTTGGTATTTTGAGTGCCTTGTGCATGAGGTGACAAGTGCGTACTTGAGCCAATTGTTGAAAATTCGGTTTATACTTAAGATATTTAGATTGAGTTTCTTTCGTATTTGCTTTATTCTACTTGCAATTATAACGTATGCTAGATTAGGAAAGCATGTTTAGTTTATTTAACTTGCCTAATTGCTTAAGTTGCCTTGACTGTACTACGTGAAGCATACTAGGCCAGTACTACATGTTGCATGTCTTTTGTAATTCATTTCTATGTATCTTCTGGTTGAGATCGCATTTATATTGGGACTACGAATGTGGGATTCCGGTAGCTCCCCCTTTGTTTGTTTACTTAGGGCCTATGGGTTCGATTCCTGGTAGATCCCCCTGCACTTTTACTTTGGGACTGCATGTTAGATTCCCGATAGATCCCCCTACACTTTTACTTTAAGACTGCAGGTTAGATTCCCGATAGATCCCCCTACATATTGATGCTTGGACTACGGGACAGTATCCCGAAGATCCTTCAGATTTACACATGTGATGGACTACGGGACGGTATCCCGGGAGATCCACTGGACAGTTGAGAAAGAGGACTACAGGACGGTATCTTGGGAGATCCTCATTGTTATCCCTGGTATTGAGCTCTACACATTCCGTATTTACTTTTTTCTTTGTGTAGTTGATATTGCCTTGTTGACCTGTCTTATCTCACTGTGGTGCTCAGTATTACTGCCAGTTTTATCATACTATTAATTTATTATTATATTTTACCTCAGTAGGGCCCTGACCTTCCTCGTCACTACCCAACCGAGGTTAGGCTTGGCACTTACTGAGTACCGCTGTGGTGTACTCATGCCCCTTCTGCGTATGTTTTTCATGTGCATATCCAGGTTCCTCCACCCAGGCATATTATCATCGAGGCGGAGAGATCTAGCGGAGACTTCAAGGTATATATGCCGCGTCCACAGACCAGGAGTTTCTACTCTATTCCAACTTTAGTAGTTAGCTTATCTTTTCTTTCAGTTGTTTAGACATTTTGGAGTTAGAACAGTGTTTTATATTTCTATTAGCCTGTGGTTCCCGTGAGTTTTCCGGGTTCTGGGATGAGATTGTAGAATTCTGCATTCTGTTTTGAGTTGTATATGCCAAGTGGCACTTATATATATCGTTTCCTTCTAGATTTTCTTAGTTTAATTAAATGTTTTTGCAAGTTATATTAATTTCTGCATCGTTAGACTTACCTAGTTGTAGGAACTAGGTGCCATCACGACATGTTCATTGAGGGTGAACTAGGGTCGTGAAAATTTGGTATCACAGCTCTAGGTTCATAGGAGTCACGGAAAACAGGCCAGTTTATTAGAGTCTCGCTTATTGGTACAGAGACGTCTGTACTTATCTACGAGAGGCTATGTAACTGTTTAGGAAAATCTTCATTTCATTTGAATTCCTTGTCGTGCGATATTTTTGACATCAATTCTAAACTTCTGTCTTCTATTCTCTCACAGATGGTGAGCACACGTGCTACTCAAGATGATCAGGCACCCGCGCCCCCTACTACAAGTGTCAGAGGCTGGGGCCGGGGGAGAGGTCAAGGACGCGCACATGGTGCAGCCAGAGCACCTGCGCGAGCTGCCACCGTGGAACCATCAGTAGATCCAGTTAGAGCCCAGGCACCTGGCATGCCTACTACTGCCACTACTACTCTAGCTCTCCAGGAGACTTTGGCTCAGTTCATGAGTTGGCTCAGGCAGGGTTGCTTCCTCTTGCTGCAGCCACATCCTAGGCCAGGGGAGGAGCACAGACTCCCACCGTCCGCACTCTTGAGCAGCGAGTGCAGGTTGAGCAGGCCCCCGAGATTATTCCCGCACCGCTTGCAGCGCCAGTTCAGCTCGAGGATGGGTTAGTTGATTCAGAGAACGAGTAGCAGAGACTTGAGAGGTTCAAGAAGTATGATCCCCTAGTGTTTAGTGGATTAGCATCCGATGATGCATTGGGATTTCTAGAGGAGTTCCATCGTATTCTTCGCACTATGGGAATAATGGACTCTAGCATGGTTTCTTTCACTACTTTTCAGCTTCAGGGAGACGCCTATAATTGGTGGCGCACTTATGAGATAGATAGTCAGGTCGAGGCTGCTTCACTGACTTGGACCCAGTTCTCGAATATGTTTATGAGAGAGTTTGTCCCCCAAAGTCTCAGGGATGCATGGCGCGTAGAGTTTAAGCATCTGCGCCAGGTGCTATGACCGTTTCTGAGTATGCTATCTGTTATACCAGGTTGGCCAGGCATGCACCGGCCTTGGTTGCTACAGTTCGGGAGAGAGTTCGCAGGTTCATTGAGGGTCTTATCCCACCCATCTGATCTAGCATGGCTCGAGAGTTAGATATGGACATACCTTATCAGCAGGTAGTGAGCATTACTAGAAGGATTGAGGGTATGCTCGCCAGGGAGCAAGGGGAGAGGGAGGCCAAGAGGTCTCGAGAGTCGGGTCACTACTCTGGTGCCCGTACCCCAATAGCAGGTCATTATGGAAGAGGTTATGCTGGTTGCCCCTTCCATTCAGCTCTTCCAGTAGCCAGCAGTGCTCTAGTTCTGCCTATACCTCAAGAGCCTTACTATGCACCTCCAGTTTCTAGTGCGCCTCCTGCGCGGGGTACTTCCAGTGGTCAGTCCGGCAGACCTGGTCCTAGCCAGTCATAGCTGCCACATCCTCCCATAGCTTGTTTTGAGTGTGGCGATACACCCCATATGGTTAGGGACTGCCACAGACTTGGTAGGGGTGCATCTTCACAGACTGCTCAGCCACAACATGTTTCTCAGAGTTCTAAGGCCATGATCACAGTTCCAGCTACTACCCCACCTATCCAGCTGGCTAGGGGCGGGGGTTGGGGAGATAGAGGTCGCCCTCGAGAGAGGGGTCGGGCTAGATATTATGTTATTCCGGCTCGTACTGAGGGTATTGCCTCCCACTCCATCATTACAGGTATTATACTGGTTTGTCATAGAGAGGCATCGATTCTATTCGATCCGGGCTCTACTTATTCTTATGTGTCTTCTTTCTTTGCTCCGCATTTGGGTGTGTCTCGGGATTCTTTGAGTGCCCCCGTTTATGGGATTCTCTTGTTATGGACCGCATTTATTGGTCATGTTTGGTTACTATTCGTGGTTTTGAGACCAGAGTAGGTTTATTGTTATTCGATATGGTTGATTTTTACTTTATTTTGGGAATGGACTAGTTGTTGCCCCATTTTGATATTCTTGATTGTCACGCCAAGAGCGTGATGCTGGCTATGATATGCATTCCGAGTATTTAGTGGAGTGGTACTTTAGATCACACTCCCAGTCGGGTTATCTCTTTTCTTAAAGCTCAGTGTATGGTTGAGAAGGGGTGTGCCACGTATTTAGCTTATGTGAGAGATATCAATGCTGATACCCCTTTTATTGAGTCAGTTCTAGTGGTACGGGATTATCCTGATGTGTTTCTAGCTGATCTTCCGGGCATGCTACCCGATAGACATTGATTTTGGCATTGATCTGTTGCCGGGCACTCATCCCATTTCCATTCCTTCATTTCGTATGGCTCCTCCTAAGTTGAAAGATCAGTTGTAGGAATTTCTTGGTAACGGTTTTATTCGACCCAGTGTTTCACCGTGGGGTGCTTCTATTTTGTTTGTGAAGAAGAATGATGGTTCTATGCGTATGTGTATTGATTATCGCCAGCTGAACAAGGTTACAGTGAAGAACCGTTATCCCTTGACTCGTATTGATGATCTGTTTGACCAACTTTAGGGCGCATAGGTGTTTTCTAAGATTGACTTGCGCTCAGGTTATTATCAGTTGAAGATTCGGGAGCCAGATATCCCGAAGACTGCCTTCAGGACTCGGTATGGTCATTACGAGTTCCTTCTTATGTCATTTGGGCTGACCAATGCCCCATCAGCTTTCATGCATTTGATGCACAGTGTGTTTAGACCATATCTTGACTCGTTCATTATTGTTTTTATTGATAATATTCTGGCGTACTCCCGGAGTTGGGAAGATCACGAGCAGCACCTGAGGACCATGCTTCAGACCTTGAGGGAGAAGAAGTTATATGCAAAGTCTCAAAATGTGAGTTTTGGCTGAGTTCTGTGGTATTCTCAGGCCACGTGATTTCGAGTGAGGGTATTCGGGTGGATTCGACGAAGATAGAGGCTGTACAGAGTTGGCCCAGGCCGTCCTAAGCTATAGAGATTTGCAGTTTCCTTGGTTTGGCGGGCTACTACCGTCGCTTCGTAGAGGTATTTTCATCGATTGCGGCCCCTATGGCTAGATTAACCTAGAAGGGTGCCCCATTTCAATGGACAGAGGAGTGTGAGGCGAGCTTTCAGAAGCTTAAGACGGCTTTGACTACATTCCCAATTTTGATGTTGCCTACTGCTTCGTGGTCTTATACTGTCTATTGTGTTGCCTCGAGAGTTGGCCGTGGAACAGTGTTGATGCAGGATGGTACGATGATTGCCTACGCGTCCAGACAGTTGAAGATACATGAAAAGAGTTACCCTGTCCATCACCTTGTGTTAGCTGCCATTGTTCATGCCTTGAAGATCTGGCGTCATTATTTGTACGGTGTGCCTTGTGCAATCTATACTGAACATCAGTGCTTGCAGTACTTACTCAAGCAAAAGGACCTAAATATGCATCAGAAGAGGTGGTTGGAGTTGCTGAAAGATTATGATATCACTATCTTGTATCACCCGTTCAAGGCCAATATGGTGGCGGATGCCTTGAGTCGTCGGGCGGAGAGTTTGGGGAGTTTGGCATATCTACTAGGTTCAGAGAGGCCTATGGCGATGGATGTTCAGGCCTTAACCAGCCTGTTTGTGATATTGGATCTTTCGGAGCCCAGTCGGGTTCTAGCTTGTGTGGTTTCCCGGTCTTCCTTATTTGATCGTATTAGGGAGCAGCAATATGAAGACCCTTATTTGCTTGTCCTTAAGGATAAGGTTCAGCGTGGAGATGCCAGGAGTGTGACCAAAGGAAATGATGGGGTATTGAGGATGCAGGGCCGGCTTTGTGTGCCTAGTGTTGATGGTCCTCGAGAGTTGATTCTAGTAGAGGCCCATAGTTCGCGGTATTCCATCCATCCGAGCGCCGTGAATATGTATCAGGACTTGAGGTAGCACTATTGGTGGAGGCGGATGAAGAAATATATAGTTGGTTATGTGTCTAGATGCCTCAACTGCTAGCAGGTGAAGTATGAGCACCAACGCTCGGTTGGGTTGCTTCAGCAGATAGAGATTTCGGAGTGGAAATGGGAGCACATCACCATGGATTTTGTATTTTTCCTTCCATGGAACTTGAAGAAGTTTGATGCCATTTGGGTCATTGTGGATCGGCTGACCAAGTCTGCTTATTTCATTCCTGTGTGTACCACGTATTTATCAGAGCGGTTGGCAGAGATTTATATCCGAGAGATCGTCCGTCTGCATGGTATTCCAGTTTCTATTATTTCGGACAGAGGTACTCTATTTACATCGCGGTTCTGGAGAGCCATGCAGCAGGATTTAGGCACTCGGGTGGAGTTGAGCACAATATTTCACCCCTAGATGGACGGACTGTCCGAGCGCACTATTCAGTTTCTTGAGGATATGCTCCTTGCGTGTGTGATTAAGTTTGGAGGGTCTTGGGATCATTTCTTGCCATTGGCAAAGTTTTCTTACAATAATAGTTATCAGTCCAGCATTCAGATGGCGCCGTATGAGGCTTTATATGGTAGGAGGTGTAGATCTTCGGTGGATTGGTTTGAGCCAGGTGAGGCCAGGCTATTGGGCACAGAGTTGGTTCAGGATGTGTTGGAGAAGGTTAAGATGATTCAAGATAGACTCTGTACTCCCCAGTCCAGACAGAAGAGTTACGCGGATAGAAAGGATCGTGATGTTTCATATATGGCTGGTGAGCGGGTTGTGCTTCAGGTTTCTCCTATGAAAGGCGTCATGAGGTTTGGGAAGAAAGGAAAGTTGAGTTCGAGGTTTATTGGCCCTTTCGAGATCTTGAGGCGAGTTAGGGAGGTTGCCTATGAGCTTGCCTTACCTCCCAGTTTGGCCGGTATTTCATGTTTTCGATACTCCGGAGGTATCACGGTGATCCGTCGCACGTGTTGGAATTCAGTTCTATCCAGTTTGAAAAGGATCTATCCTATGCTGAGGAGCCAGTGGCTATATTGGACAGGCAAATTAGAAAGTTGAGTTCAAAGAACATAGCTTCAGTGAAGTTTCAGTGGCAGGTACAGCCAGCCGAGGAGGCGACTTGGGAGGCCGAGCAGGATATGCGTAGTAGTTACCCTCATCTTTTCACAACTTCAGGTATGTTCTCTATGCTCGTTCGAGGACGAACGAATGTTTAAGTGTAGTAGGATGTGATGACCTGGCCGGTCGTCTTAAGAATTAACACCCCGATCCCCTATTAATTTCTTCCCCTAAGTTTATTTCTTCTATTTTGGTTTTCCGGGACGTTCGGTGTTGGGTTTCGGAGAGTTTTGGGACACTTAGTCCTAAGTTTTGGGACACTTAGTCCTAAATGAGAGCTTAAGTGTTAAAAAATGGTCCGTAGTTGGAACAGTGTGAAGACAACCTCGGAATAGAAATCCGATGGTTCCATTAGCTACTATAGGTGATTTCAGGATTGGGAGCGTATTCGGAATGTATTTTGGGAGTCCGTAGATCATTTAGGCTTGACATGCCGAAGTTTGAATTTTTGAAGTTTCCGGTCCAATAGTGAGTTTTTGATCTGAGGGTCGGATTAGAATTCCGGAAGTTGTAGTAGCTCCATCATGTCATTTGGATGTGTGTGCAAAATTTCAGGCCATTCGGTCGTGTTTTGGCTAGGTTTTTTTATCGAAAGCGTGTTTTGATGAAATTTGTAGTTCTTAGGCTCAAATCTTTGTTTAAATCGAGTTTCTGGCATTGTTTTAGGTTTTTTAAGGATTGGTACAAGTTTGAATGGTGTTATGGGATACGTCCGTATGTTTGGTTGAGGTCCCGAGGGCCTCGGGTGTGTTTCGGATGCTCAACGGATCATTTTGGAGTTGTAAATATGGCAGAAAATCCTTTAGCAGTTGCAGGTCTGTGACGACCCGACCCGTCGTCTCTTGTGTTGTTTCTCTATTTCCCCCATTTTATGCTTCTTTATGTTTCATTATTAGTATGTGGTGGGTTAGAGTTGATTTGGATTGGTATTGGTGGAAAATGAGACACTTAGTCTCTTTAAAGAAGGCTTGAGTTGGAAAAGTCAACCGGACGTTTACTTATGAGTTATAGGGCTCGGATGTGATTTTCGGTGATTCCGTTACCTTCGAGAGGTGATTTTTGTCTTATGGGTGTGATCGGAATTGATTTTGAAGGTCCGGTGTAGAATTAGGCTTGAATTGCCGAAGTTAGTATTTTGGCAAATTCTTGTTGATAGGTGAGATTATGATCCGAGGGTTGGAATGGAATTCCGAGAGTTACTGTAGCTTCGACATGTGATTTTTGATGTGTGTACAAAATTTCAGGTCATTCAAACGTCATTTGGTTGGATTTTTGATCGAATGCGTGTTTCGGAAGTTTTAAAAGAACCTAGGCTTGAATCCGATGAGAATTGATGATTTTAGTGTTGTTTGATGATTGGAGCAAGTTTGGATAATGTTTTAAGATATGTTGGTGCTTTTTGTTGAGGTCCTGGGGGTCTCGGGGTGATTTCGGGTGGTCAAACGGACTATTTTTGGACTTATAGTGTTGTAGGTTTTTCAGCTGTGATGTTGCAGAAGTTTTGTTCATCACGTTCGCGTGTGGAGAGTTGCGAACGCGTAGAGTAAATCTGAGGGCCAGGAATTTTGGCCTACGCATTCGCGTCACTGTGCCTCGCGATCGCGTAGGTGTAAGACCTAGGCCTTCGCGTTCGCGTGGAGGATGCCGCGTTCGCGAAGGGCATTTTTGGCAGCTTTAATAATTGTTCATCGCGAACGCGTGGCTTGTGGCCACGTTCGGGTAGAGTTAAATGCATGGGCAAAAAAGGGTTTATTTGAATATTTCATCAGCGACCCAATCATTATTTTCCTCCATTGTTGATCACCTTAAGAGCTTTTTGGTAGAGATTGAAGTGGATTTTGACGGGAATTGATTGGAGGTAAGTCTCGTGACCTAGAAACGCTATTTTATTGAAGAATTAACCTTTAATTCTTAGAAATTTGGGTAAAAATTGGAAGAACTAGGGCTTGGTTTTTGGAATGTAAATTTGGAATTTGAAGGGGCATTTGGGCTCCGATTTTGATAAATTTGATATGTATGGACTCGTGGCGAGACGAGGAATCAGGTGATGTGAATTTTGAAATTTTTCGAGAAGTGGGCCCGGGGCTCGGGTTTTGCCAACTTCGTGATTTTTGTAATTTTTCGAGTCTTTTTGATTGGGTTATGATTCATTAGCCTATCGTGACGTATTCCTTGTGGTTTTGGTCAGATCCTATGCACGAGGATGTCAATTCGAGGGGTAAAGGCTTAGCGAACTAGACTATCGACCGGCTAGAGGTGAGTAATGATTTTGAATGGTGTTCTGAGTAATTGAAACCCCTGATTTGCACACCATAGTGCTGTATTGAGGTGACTTGTACGCCGGATATGAGCGTGGGGTAGAGCACCGTTGGGGATTGTGACTTGGTCCGTCCCGGTTGTTGATTTTTACCGCGTATTTGACTGAAACTACTTGTATCATCATACTGTGGGCTGATTGCCATGTTTGGGCTTCGTGCCAACTATGTGAATCTTCGAGGATTGATATTACTATTTTAGCATATCTTGCATATCATTTGGTTTCAGTCCAACGTTTTAAAAACTGTTTTGCAAATTCAGCCATACTTCTAAGTTTTGAAAACTCAAATGATATTTTAAATGATATTTCGGGCTGAGAACTACTGTTTTACAAATGCCCAAGGGGCTTATGTTGATTTCTGGACTGAGCATGGATCGGGCTGCGTGCCGCAGCAGTGATTTTAAAATAGTGGTAACAATGACACTATATGATGTGACTTGAAACAGTGGTAACAATGACACTGTATGTTGAGAATTGGTCAGATAATAATGACTGACCGGTCAGGTAACAATAACTGACCAGGAATTAATTGATGCCACGAGATGGCTTGATATTGTGCTTGGGCTGTAGGAGCCCCTCCGGAGTCTGCACACCCACAGTGAGCGCCGGTACCTATCTAGAATTGGACAGTGGTAACAATGACACTGTCATACGTGTTTTGGTCAGGTAACAATGACTGACCAGTGGTAACAATGGCACTGAAACACGTGTTGGGTCAGGTAACAATGACTGACCAAACTTGAGCATACTTGTTTTATTAATTGTTTTCAAAGAGAATTTTCTTGATATGTTTTCACTGGTTCCTACTGTTTACTTGACTTTACTGCTTGAGATAGCACTATCTGTCCCTGTGTGGGATTTTACATTCTCAATTGTTATTCATTTTTATTGCTCATTGTGTCGGATTACTCACATTACTCCCTCCACCGTGTGTGCAGATACAGGTATAGCAGAGTTCGTTCCTGAGCGCTGATTTCCATCTAGACCAGGCGGAACCAGAGAGACGAGGTAGCTGTCAGCGTCCATAGCCCTGTTTCTTCCTTATCATCTGTAATTCATTTATCTTCAGACTATGTTCTTAGATACAGACTTGTAGTATTTTAACTAAACTCTGTAGTAGCTCATGACTTGTGACACCCTGATTGCGGGCTGGATTTGGGTTGGTTCTCTTGTTATCGCGATTATTTTCATATTACTGGTTACGATATTCTTGTTTTAAGCCTATTTATGATTAATAACTGTTAGATACTTGAGGAGCTAAATGTTCTGTTGGCTGGCCTCGTCTTTACGAGAGGCGCCATCACAACCAGGTGGGTTTGGGTCGTGACAACTTGGTATCAGAGCCTAGGTTACTAGGTCTCATGAGTCATGAGTAGATTTAGTAGAGTCTCGCAGATCGGTACGGAGACGTCAGTATTTATCCTCGAGAGGCTGCAGAACCTTTAGGCAAAACTTCACTTTCATGGAATTCTTGTCGTGCGTACTTTATTCAGCTTGAAGTATAACTCTTAAAATTCCTTCCACACGTCTGTACGCGCACATTAGCGCTCATTATCAGATGTGCCTTGATGGCCGATGATTCCCAGATCAAAGGGCGAGATATAATCTTTGTGAGTTTGATGTTGGTCTAGTCTGGAGGACTTGAGGCCGAATCTTTACCTATGGCTTGAGCACCAAGGTGCTGATTGTGTGAGCAAGTGTTTTGAACTTGTATGTTCAGTATTTTCCCTATTAGTCAGAATAGCGGTTGGATACCCATGTGATGAGTATGTTGGTACCGCGAGATGTATCTATATGATCTTGGTAGTGACGAAGGAGTCTGCTGAATGATAGATGAGCTGGTAAGTGTTCGATTCCTATTGTGATCAGTTGTGTAGCCCCGAGTTATGGGCGCGTGAAGAATATTTTCGTGTCTCCTAGTTGGGAAGTGAAGTACATTACATATGGCGGTATGAGTTCAGACCCAGGAAGACTAAATGACTGTGTAACGTATATGATGGTGGAAGGCATGCTGAAATACTAAATTGAGCTGAAGCAGGGGGATATCTCCTACGGATTGTTCTTAAGTGGTATGATTCTTATGTATATTGTTAGAAGATCTCATGTGTAATTGAAGAGTACGTGTTGAAATTTGATAAATTCGGGTCACTCAAGATAGTGGACTTAACTGATGTGGGGATGAATGCGAGATTTGCAGAGGATCACAGTACTAGCTGGTCTATGCTTTCACAAAACTTGTGTATGATTTGAGTTTAATCTCACTGTTGCATTGTGGCATCATTTGAGTAAAAGTTTTATGAGTTGTTAAGTGTGTCTTGATATATGGCTTCGAGCCATGTTGGGGAGGTTGCTATTGATTAGCTGATTGCACGGTCATGTGATATGTTGGTTCCATTTCGAGGTATGCTGGTAGATCAGTCATGGTTGCAAAAAATAAGCTGAGGATGGCACAAGTGAAGCAAAATTTTGATAAAGGTTATATGGTGCTTCGTAGATGTGAGGAAATAATAGGATGTCTTGAGCTGTTGTTGATAAAGAATGCTCAATGTATAGAGAAGGAAGATGGTTGTTTGTATTGGTATAGGATCATGTTCTGCAGCGTCAGAGTGCTAATAAGGCACGAGTGGTTTTGTTCGTTGAGTCAGGTAATTTGCAGTTTAAATAAGAGTGCATGAATTTCGAGAATGATTCTAATGTGTTCAAGATTTTACATGTAACTATCAGGTGTTTTAAGGTTGTGTATGTGGTTAGAGATTGTGTTTTCATTGGAAAATGTCAAGACTTGTTGTATTTTTATGTTAATTATGGGATTCTATGCATTAGTATCTAGAAAATAAAGGTAACGGAGTTGGATTCGCAGAAAGTTCTTCATAGTAGATTATTTTGGGAATATGGTGTTCCTGGGAATATTTTAGAGAGTATTCAGTGGCTTGTGGGTCTTACACAGTGTGATCTTGTGCTTGGGTCTCGTGTAGTGAGCCTAAGTTGAGGAACTGTGGTGCTGCAGCAAGAGGGAATATCAAGCTGAAAATGAATCAGAAGGAAACCTAGATAATGAAGTAGCTTGTTAGAGGACTGAATCAGTATGGTAAGGATATGATTTATTCTTTATGTGTGTTCGAGGAAATGAGTTCGTATAGGTATTTCACAGCAAAGCTCTTGAGTTTTCATAGCTTGTTTAACCTGGTCTAGTTAAAAGGATTCAGCTTGAGGTATAACTCTTAAAATTCCTTCCTCATGTCTGTACGCTCACATTAGCGCTCATTATCAGATGTGCCTTGATGGCCGTTGATTCCCCGATCACGGGGCGAGATATAATCTCTGTGAGTTTGATGTTGGGCCAGTCTAGAGGACTTGAGGCCGAATCTTTGCCTATGGCTTGAGCACCGAGGTGCTGATTTGGTGAGCAAGTGTTTTGAACTTGTATGTTCAGTATTTTCCCTATTAGCCGGAATGGCGGTTGGATACCCATGTGATGAGTATGTTGGTACCGCGAGATGTATCTATATGATCTTGGTAGTGACGAAGGAGTCTGCTGAATGATAGATGAGCTGGTAAGTGTTCGATTCCTATTGTGATCTGTTGTGTAGCCCCGAGTTATGGGTGCGTGAAGAATATTTTCGTGTCTCCTAGTTGGGAAGTGAAGTACATTACATATGGCGGTATGAGTTCAGACCCAGGAAGACTAAATGACTGTGTAACATATATGATGGTGGAAGGCATGCTGAAATACTAAATTGAGCTGAAGCAGGGGGATATCTCACGCGGATTGTTCTTAAGTGGTACGATTCTTATGTATATTGTTAGAAGATCTCATGTGTAATTGAAGAGTACATGTTGAAATTTGATAAATTCGGGTCACTCAAGAGAGTGGACTTAACTGATGTGGGGATGAATGCGACATTTGTAGAGGATCACAGTACTAGCTGGTCTATGTTTTCACAAAACTTGTGTATGATTTGAGTTTAATCTCAATGTGGCATTGTGGCATCATTTGATTAAAAGTGTTATGAGTTGTTAAGTGTGTCTTGATATATGGCTTCGAGCCAAGTTGGGGAGGTTGCTATTGATTAGCTTATTGCACGGTCATGTTCTATGTTGGTTCCATTTTGAGGTATGCTGGTAGATCAGTCATGGTTGTAGAAAATGAGTCGAGGATGGCACAAGTGAAGAAAAATTTTGATAAAGGTTATATGGTGCTTCGTAGATGTGAGGAAATAATAGGATGTCTTGAGCTGTTGTTCATAAAGAAAGCTCAGTGTATAGAGAAGGAAGATGGTTGTTTGTATTGGTATAGGATCATGTTCTGCGACGTTAGAGTGCTAATAAGGCACGAGTGGTTCTGTTCGTTGAGTCAGGTAATTTGTAGTTTAAATAAGAGTGCATGAATGTCGAGAATGATTCTAATGTGTTCAAGATTTTACATGTAACTATCAGGTGTTTTAAGGTTGTGTATGTGGTTAGATATTGTGTTTTCATTGGAAAATGTCAAGACTTGTGGTATTTTTATGTTAATTATGGGATTCTATGCATCAGTATCAGGAAAATAAAGGTAACGGAGTTGGATTCACAGAAAGTTCTTCATAGTAGATTATTTTGGGAATATGGTGTTCCTGGGAATATTTCAGAGAGTATTCAGTGGCTTGTGGGTCTTACACAGTGTGATCTTGTGCTTGGGTCTCGTGTAGTGAGCCTAAGTTGAGGAACTGTGGTTCTGCAGCAAGAGGGAATATCAAGTTGAAAATGAATCAGAAGGAAACCTAGATAATGAAGTAGCTTGTTAGTGGACTGAATCAGTATGGTAAGGATATGATTAATTCTTTATGTGTGTTCGAGGCAATGAGTTCGTATAGGTATTTCGCAGCAAAGCTCTTGAGTTTTGATAGCTTGTTTAACTTGGTCTAGTTAGAAGGATTCAGTCCTGATAATTTAGCTAGTGCAAATAGAAATGGGAGAGAATTCTTGTTAGGTTTCGTCGTGGTTTGAGGATGGATGTATTTCCTATGGGTATGCGAAGCATGGAATGTGTAATGATTCTTCTTCTAGATGGGATTGACAGAAGGTCTTGGCTAGATGAGTTGCAGTTCAGTTCTGAAAAGAAGTTCATAAAATTCCTAGGAAACGGGTAGCCTCAAGTAATCAAGGAGATGTTACTGCTAATTGGAAGTGATGTGACGAGAGTATATGTCTCAGAAGCAGGGTAATATGATTAGACTGATGATACTACGATAGTGTTGCAGTGCTTTCTTACTAGATCTATTGTTGATATCTGAGAGTGGTTGATGGCACAGGAGAATTTTAGAATATCTTTCGAAGAATGATTGGGTACTCGAGGTGTGATATGTATTTATACTGCGGAATTTGGGATCAGGTACAGTGATTCGTGTGCTATATGGAGTTGGAAACTAGGAGTTCTCATGTTCAGGCTATGTGGTGGTTGTGGATCGTGTGTATTTGGCACCAGTTGGCTGCAGTTAGGATTTGGAGGATGGAGTGGATCTTCAACTGCTGGTATGTTAGATTTTGGAGGTGATGTTGAAATTCAGACTGGTTGTCTTAGTGTTGGGTTATTCTGGACTATTGTGGTATGGGCTATGTCGGAAAATGCCACAGGTTACGTGGCGAGGTTTATCGGATCATGTTCTAGCAGAGTGGGTTGTACTCCAAACACCAGCGGACGACTGAGAAGGATTTCTTTTCCTTAGTTGGACCTTCATGGCTGATGTCAGTGCAGAGGCTTCTACCATTGATTCAGTTCCGGTATTGAGGGACTTTTTCGGATGCATTTCTTGTGGCCGGGCATGTCGCCGGGCGAGATTGTGGATTTCGGTATTTATTTAGTATGGGGCACCGTATCGTACGGCTCCGGCAGGAGTTATAGTAGTGGAAGGAGCAACTTTAGGCTTCTTGGTATTGAGTTCGTTGGCAGGCCGATGTGGCTACGTATTTAGCTTGAGTAACTTGGTTAGTCCCGAGTTGTATTGTTGAGAGACAGGTTGATTGGATCGTTAGTGAACTTGCTAGTGATCTAGGGAGATTTATGAGTTGTTGTTCTGTGCTTTGAGATGTTATGACTTGTCGGGTATGGGCACATATGGTGCGGTTCTATTGAGGATTCATAGAGAAAGATGATCGGGAAGAGTAAATGAGTGTTGCTTGGTAAATGGAGTATTGGTTATGACCTATCGGGTTGCGTGTCGTATGTCATTTGTTTCACCGTAGGTGTAATGAATTGCTTTGGTTTCAGACATGTGTAACAGTGTTTGGATAGGATCGCATATTATAGCGAGGCTACGTGGAGATATGAACTTTCGGGGTAGATTCAGGTATTCTATGTCTATGATATGAGACAGGGTATCAGCCTCATGTTGTGATGGTGCTGATAAGCTTGAAGTACAACTCTTTTGTTTGAGTCATTTTTCATGATTTGAGGATGTTTAGACCGTTTCTTATTGGTGCGTGTATTATGCAACTGGTGGCTTAGGCCAGTATCGAGGTGTCATATCACCAGGGTGGTGTGTTGGATTCGAGGTGATCGTTAGAGTCATTAATGAATATGAACATATTCGATTTCAGCTTGCTGGAAGGATAATATCGGGGTTCAGCCCGGAAATCTTTTGGGGTATTAGTCAAAATGGGAGTGGCTTCATGTATGGTTGATCTGAGGAATGGTTACAGTTTATCGCGTGTTTTATTTATCGTTGGCAGTATATGAAAGTGTTGGAACAATACTTTGGCTAATGGGAGGTTTTCTAGCGGTATTGGGTTGTTGTGGGCAACTGCTGTGAATAGAGACTATCGTTTCGAGTGTTTGGACTATGTGGTATATCGTATGGTTCCACCTGAGGTTGTAGGTATGGTTTGTTACAGCTGGTTTAGCTTTATTCTGAGTATTGACGTGAGGTTTTGATTTTGAGTATGACTTCGGGAAATGCAATGTGGTTCTACGGTTTATGGTCTTGATGGATTGTGAAATTTCAGCTATATTGTGTTATCGGACCTATGCGAGACAGGGTGACAAGGGATCACACTGGGTATATGCTTGGTAAGGTCTTTCAGCTATTGGGTTTCTCTAGTACAACTCTGGGTACACTCGAGGACGAGCGTTTGTTTAAGTTGGGGAGGATGTGATGACCCGACCCGTCGTCTCATGTGTTGTTGCTCCGTTTCCCCTATTTTAAGCTTCTTTATGTTTCATTATCAGTATGTGGTGGGTTAGAGTTGATTTGGGTTTGTATTGGTGGAAAATGAGACACTTAGTCTCTTTAAGGAAGGCATGAGTTGGAAAAGTCAACCGGACATTGACTTATGAGTTATAGGGCTCGGATGTGATTTTCGGTGATTCGGTTAGCTTCGGGAGGTGATTTGTGTCTTAGAAGTGCGATCGGAATTGATTTTGGAGGTCCGGCGTAGAATTAGGCTTGAATTGCCGAAGTTAGTATTATGGCAAATTTAGGTTGATAGGTGAGATTTTGATCCGAAGGTCGGAATGGAATTCCGAGAGTTACTGTAGCTTCGATATGTGATTTGTGATGTGTGTGCAAAATTTCAGGTCATTCGGACATCGTTTGGTTGGGTTTTTGATCGAATGCGTGTTTCGGAAGTTTTAAAAGAACTTAGGCTTGAATCCGATGAGAATTGATGATTTTAGTGTAGTTTGATGTGTTTTGATGATTGGAGCAAATTTGGATAATGTTTTAAGAAATGTTGGTGCTTTTAGTTGAGGTCCCGGGGGCCTCGGGGTGATTTCGGGTGGTCAAATGGACCATTTTTGGATTTATAGTGTTGCAGGTTTTTCAGCTGTGATGTTGCAGAAGTTTTGTTCATCGCGTTCGCGTGGGGAGAGTCGCGAACGCGTAGAGTAAATCTGAGGGCCAGGAATTTTGGCCTACGCATTTGCATCAGTGCGCCTCGCGAT
The DNA here is from genome assembly GCA_026770625.1 of Nicotiana glauca. Lineage (NCBI taxonomy): Eukaryota > Viridiplantae > Streptophyta > Magnoliopsida > Solanales > Solanaceae > Nicotiana > Nicotiana glauca. The sequence continues at coordinate 34,599 of MU716305.1, forward strand.
CGCGTAGGGGGAGCTGGTAAATCATCGCGTTCGCGTTAAGAGGGCAAGCGATCGCGTAGGTATAAGACCCAAGCCTTCGCATTCGCGTGGAGGATGCCGCGTTCGAAGGGCATTTTTGGTAGCTTTAATAATTGTTCATCACGAACGCGTGGCTTGTGGCCGCGTTCGTGTAGAGTTAAATGCCTGGGCAGAAAAGGGTTTATTTGAATATTTCATCCGCGACCCAATTATTATTTTCCTCAATTGTTGATCACCTTAAGAGCTTTTTGGTAGAGATTGAAGAGGATTTTGATGGGAATTGATTGGAGGTAAGTCTCGTGACCTAGAAATGCTATTTTATTGACGAATCAACCTTTAATTCTTAGAAATTTGGTAAAAATTAGAAGAACTAGGGCTTGGTTTTTGGAATGTAAATTTGGAATTTGAAGGGGGCATTTGGGCTCCGATTTTGATAAATTTGATATGTATGGACTTGTGGCGAGATGAGGAATCCGGTGATGTGAATTTAAAATTTTTTTGAGAAGTGGACCCGGGGCTCGGGTTTTGCCAACTTCATGATTTTTGTTATTTTTTTAGTGTTTTTGATTGGGTAGAGCACCGTTGGGGATTGTGACTTGGTCCGTCCCGGTTGTTGATTTTTACCGCGTATTTGACTGAAACTACTTGTATCATCATACTGTGGGCTGATTGCCATGTTTGGGCTTCGTGCTAACTATGTGAATCCTTCAGGGATTGATATTACTATTTTAGTACATCTTGCATATCATTTGGTTTCAGTCCAAGGTTTTAAAAACTGTTTTGCAAATTCAGCCATACTTCTAAGTTTTGAAAACTCAAATGATATTTCAAATGATATTTCGGCCTGAGAACTACTATTTTACAAATGCCCAAGGGGCTTATGTTGATTTCTCGATTGAGCATGGATCGGGTTGCGTGCCGCAGTAGTGATTTCGAAACAGTGGTAATAATGACACTATATGATGTGACTTGAAACAGTGGTAACAATGACACTGTATGTTGTGAATTGGTCTGGTAACAATGACTGATCGGTCAGGTAAAAATGACTGACCAGGAATTAATTGATGCCACGAGATGGCTTGATATTGCGCTTGGGCTGTAGGAGCCCCAACGGAGTCTGCAAACCCATTGTGAGCGCGGGTACCCATCTAGAATTGGACAGTGGTAGCAATGATACTGTCATACATGTTTTGGTCAGGTAATAATGATTGACCAGTCAGGTAACAATGACTGACCAGTGGTAACAATGGCACTGAAACACACATTGGGTCAGGTAACAATGACTGACCAAACTTGAGCATACTAGTTTTATTAATTGTTTTCAAAGAGAATTTTCTTGATATGTTTTCACTGGTTCCTACTGTTTACTTGACTTTACTGCTTGAGATAGCACTATCTTTGCCTGTGTGGGATTTTACATTCTCAGTCATTATTCATTTTTATTGCTCACTGGGTCGGAGTACTCATATTACTCCTTGCACCGTGTGTGCAGATACAGGTATAGCAGAGTTCGTTCCTGAGCGCTGATTTCCATCCAGACCAGGCGGACCCGGAGAGATGAGGTAGCTGTCAGCGTCCACAGCCCCGTTTCTTCCTTATCATCGGTATTTCATTTATCTTCGGACTATGTTCTTAGATACAGACTTGTAGCATTTCAACTAAACTCTGTAGTAGCTCATGACTTGTGACACCCCAATTGCGGGCTGGATTTGGGTTGGTTCTCTTGTTATCGCGGTTATTTCCGTATTACTGGTTACAATATTCTTGCTTTAAGCTTATTTATGATTAATAACTGTTAGATATTTGAAGAGCTAAATGTTCTATTGGCTGGCCTCGTCTTCACGAGAGGCGCGATCACGACCAGGTGGGTTTGGTTCGTGACAAGGTCCCAGATCCTTCTTCGCGTTCGCGTACCTCTCATCGCGTTCACGTATCTTTGACTCACTTCTTATTTGCATTCACGACGCCTCTCACATGTTCGCATTGTGTAATCCTTAAAGGGGTCCAGTTTTCCTTATACGCGTTCGCATACACTCCACGCGTTCTCGTAGCCTCACCTTTTTCCCCATCGCGTTTGCGAACACTGCTTCGCGTTCGCATAGAGTAGCTCATGGACCTTACATTCTTCCTTCATTGCGTTCGCACACAAGTGTCACGTTCGTATAGCTTCATGACCCCAGGCGTTCGTGTTCGCATTCTACCCATTGCAATCGTGAAGGGAAACTTTGGCATCTTCAAATTTTCCTCTTGGAGAACGCGAGCTCACATCCGTGTTCGCGATGCATTGAAGTGCTGGACAATATTTAACATTTCAAAAATGTGGGTTAGCCATTTTTATCAAAATACAAGATTGGGAGCTCGAATTTGGGAGCAATTTTGAGGGGTTTTCGAGGGCAGCGATTGGGTAACGATTCTCTACTCCCTTATTCTTAAAACACTCTAATCTAATCACGAGTTCATCTTTAAATTTCGGATTTTTGAATGAAAAATTGGTAAAACTTCATAGACCAAACTATTGGGTTTTGAGTGGGTGTTTGACCTCCGATTTGGGAGATTTTTATATGGTTAGACTCGTAAGAGTATGAGGGTTCTGGAAATGTGAAAATTATCCGATTTTGAGACGTTGGACCGAGGGACATTTTGGTTATTTTGCCTAATTTCACGTCTTCTCTTTGAATTTAATAGTACAATCAGTTGCTTGAGATGTTATTTACGATATTTAATTGAATTGAATAGATTTGGGCCATTTGGAGTCGGATACTCGTGGCAAAAGTGCGATTTCGAGTTGATTTTTGCGCCGGTTCGAGGTAAGTGGCTTGTCTAACCTTGTGTAGGGGACTTTTCCCCTTAGGATTTGTTATTTGGTATTTTGAGTGACCTGTGCGGGAGGTGACGAGCGCGTACTTCAGCCAATTGTTGAAAATCCGGTTTTTACTTAAGATATTGAGATTGAGTTTCTTTCATAGTTGCTTTATTCTATTTGCAATTATAACCTGTGCTACATTAGGAAAGCATTTTTAGTTGATTTAACTTGCCTAATTGCTTAAGTTGCCTTGACTGTACTACGTGAAGCATTGTAGGCCAGTACTACCTATTGCTTGTCTTTTGTACTTCATTTATATGTATCTTCTGGTTGTGATTGGGCATTTATATTGGGACTACAGATGTGGGATTCTGGTAGCTCCTCGCATTGTTTGTTTACTTTGGGACTATGGTTTCGATTCCCGGCAGATCCCTCTGCACTTTTACTTTGGGACTGCGGGTTAGATTCCCGATAGATCCCCCTGCACTTTTACTTTAGGATTGCGGGTTAGATTCCCGATAGATCCCCCTATATATTGATGGTTGGACTACGGGACGATATCCCGGGAGATCCTTCGGATTTACACATGTGATGCACTATGGGACGATATCCCGGGAGATCCACTGGACAGTTGAGAGAGAGGGCTACAGGGTGGTATCCTGGGAGGTCCTCATTGTTATCCCTGGTATTGAGCTGTACACATTCCGTATTTACTTTATTCTTTTTATAGTTTTTATTGCCTTGTTGACCTATCTTATCTCACGGCTGTGCTCATTATTACTGCCAGTTTTATCATACTATTAATTTATTATTATATTTTACCGAAGTAGGGCCCTGACCTTCCTCGTCACTACCTAACAGAGGTTAGGCTTGGCACTTACTGAGTACCGCTGTGGTGTACTCATGCCCATTCTGCGCATGTTTTTCATGAGCAGATCCAGGTTCCTCCACCCAGGCGTACTATCATCGAGGCGGAGAGATCTAGCGGATACTTCAAGGTATATCTGCCGCGTCCGTAGACCATGAGTCTCTACTCTATTCCAGCTTTAGTAGTTAGTTTATCTTTTCTTTCAGTTGTTTAGACATTCTTGAGTTAGAGCAGTGTTTTACATTTCTATTACCCTGTGGTTCCCATGAGTTTCCGGGTTTTAGGATGAGGCTGTAGACTTCCGCATTCTGTTTTGAGTTGTATATGGCAAGTGGCACTTATATATATATAGTTTCCTTCTAGATTTTCTTTGTTTAATTAAATGTTTTCAAAAGTTATATTAATTTTTGCATCGTTAGGCGTACCTAGTTGTAGGAATAAGTGCCATCACGACATGTTCATGGAGGGTGAACTGGGGTCATGACAATAACATAGTCTGAAAAGTTGTCTAAGAGAGTAGAACAGTACAAATAGAACTTAATGATAAATGAAGAGAGTCAAGGACTGCGAACGCCAAAGCAGCTACCTCGAGAATATCCGAACTGAATAATAGCTTCAAGGTCAGCAACTACCGTACCTAGAAGTACCTGGATCTGCACTTCAGCATGAGTAAAACAAGTCTAACCTTTGGGCTGAAAGTAGTGATGAACTTCAAAGATAAAGTCCAAATACAAAAATATAGTATAGGAATATAGACATACTTTCAAGTTTAACAGTTAAAGCTCAAATGGGTAAGATTTGTAAAGTGTAACTGAAATGAGAAACGATACATCTCGATATCTACATGTCAGTTATGTATGCCAACTGCAATACAAATTAGTGATGAAATCATATGCATACTCTCAGAGAACAATAACTCAGTCCTCCCATCACTCCATCCTCACATTCACTCATACCTCACAGCCACTCCATCCTCACAGTAACTCCATCCTCCCAATCGCTCAGCACTCGCTCTCGACAGTCGAACTTGGAAACTACGCTCGGTGCCACACCTCCTTTTTACTATCCCCGAAGGGTATGTACGGGTGTTTTTTCTAACTTAAAGTGACAATCGAAACAGAATATATTTTGTTAAGTTCAGAGTCGCCATTTGGGATAATTTATGGTATCCCAAGTCACCGATTTAAAATTCCGAATCGAGGAAAAGATTGACTCTGTTTTGCGGTCCGTGAACATAAAAATCCGGGTAAGGAATTCTGTTAACTCGGGAGAAGGTCTTAGGCATTCGGAGGTTCTGCGGTTTTAGCACGATCGCTCAACTGTTATTATTGGCTTACTTATTCAATTTTAAAACATCTTTCAAACCTATGTGAATTTTAACTTTATAACTATATTTATTCAATAATTTTTTTAGCAAAGATTCAACGTCATCTAAAACACGTCTTGAACCACGTCATATAAATGCACCCGCGGTCTTTGACACATTTCATCTAACATTGTTGAGATTTGAATTTGGGTCACATGCTGATATCCAACTTAATGCTACTACATTTGAGGTAACACTAAATCGTCCATACAATTTTCGAATCTGAACCAAATATTGACATGCATTAAACACCGGTAAATCACATTCGGAGATCAGTACATGTATTATATGGTAGATTATAATTCCTAGTTATGATAATAACGCCTTGCACAAGCTGCCCTTCATTTGATATCAAAACTCAATGATTACAAACTCATGCAACATCTGATTCAGAATGGCACGTTTAACTAGACCATACTGACTTGAAACTTTCAAAGAAGAGGAAAAACCAAAAATAATGAAATGATTTAAGTCTGGGAGTTTTCAGGTCTAAAATCATACTCAGATTCATTTGAATGTCCCTTTTAAAATTCAAAGAGCTCAATACATGAACAAAAGTAGAACTATATGACAAATTATGAAATCATTGAACCAGGTTCCAAGCTCTACGAGAGAAAATTTGAGCGCGATTACTAGGAAACAAGCTTAAACCAAATTTATTAGACCGATGGTCTGAATTGACATGCGTTTAAACCATGGCTATGAAAAACACAACCCAAAAACCTAACAATTTCAGCTAATTAAATTACAAACCACAGTCCTTAATTAATACATGTTCTACCAAGTCTAAAGCACTCTTAAATCTCTTATATTCAAACAAAGATCAAGTCCAGCATGTAAAACCAACTATATAACGTGGAAGGGAGCATTCAAAATGTGCTAGACTAAAAAGAATGAACAAGAATATGGCAAGGCAGGCAGCAATTACAACATGGACTACTGCGTTTCATACAACTTCAGCTCGGTTTACAGATCTTTATACAAAACTCAAGCAAGCTTCATTTCCGGCCATAGTTTCAGAAGAGTACCTTGTACAAATAGTGTAAAAGAAAGAGTGAGAAGTTTAACAGTAGAAACAGATGCACTCCAGCACATCAACAACAGCAAATTCAGCTTTCTTAAACTATTTCAAGCCCAGAATGAATCCATAATTACTTCCAACTTTTAAAACTCAAAGAATTACACACAAAGCTTTGATGTAACAGTGTTTTATGGTGCTTTTTTTTTGTATTTTTCTTCTGGTTCTTCATACATTTTCAGTGTTTAGTGTTTTCTTTAGCCGTTTCTGATTTATCCAGGTCTGATCCCTCTTAAAAATTCAGGAAATGAGGATTTTATAGAGGGGTTTTAGGGCAGCAATAGTGATTTTGTTAATTAACATTTACCCCTTCCCAAATTTCCTTTATTCAATTCAGACCCCAATTTTTAGACCCAAATACTGAATTACCCACTTTCCCTTTTCTAGAAGCTTCCCAATTGGTTATATAAAGATTTTCTAGGTTAATTTCCCTAAATTACCCTTTTAAACCTTTGTTATTTACCCCTCCAACCTAAATTAACTATGGGTCAGGCCTAACCAAACAACCACATTCTAGGGCTGTTGCTGGGACGGGTCAACATAAACCTAAGGCCCAAGAATTCCACCCAGTCCATGAGTACTCTGAGACCCCAAACTTTGGCCCAAACAAATCAGAACTCAAACGATTTTAATACTAACTATGAAACAAACCAACTTAATTATGTTTTTTTAACAAAAATTAATAAAGACTAACAATGGTTACTACTTATACGAATTTTAACTGATTGAACACAGGAATAGAGGGAAAAGAAAAGGAAAATAAAGAACGAAGATGGGGGAGAAACAGAATTCGAAAAGGATATGGATAAGAAATACCTGAGGTCGGAGAGAAACGAGCTTGAAAGGCTTGTCCAGCAACTTCCGATTTGACCCAAAACTAGTATTAGTCGTATGTTCTCTTTGAGAACACACAAGCAATACTAGTTTCAAGCCCAATCATTCATGGAAAACTTGAAAGCTTGTAAGATTTTCTTTCCTTCGATTTTTAGATCAAAACTGGTCCTTTTTGGCGAGGATTTGGGGAAAAGTGGTGATCGATTGAGGCTCAGGGAGGGGGGTGGTTGCGTGGTTGGATTTTGGTGGTGGTTTGAGCTCCGCCGCCGGATAGAGATGGTGAAGAAGCTCAGGACGGCGGGTCTAGGGTTAGAGATGAAGGTGAGGGGACGAAGTATAGAGATACGAGGTTATTTGGATAGTTATATCGAAAATAGAGGGGTGTTCCTAGGCCGTTGGATTGACAAAGATCAACGGCTCAGATCTCTCACTTTATCGGAACGATGCTATTTCAATTTGGGGACTTAGATCGGGTTCTGGGGCGGAGCTGGGCCGGACTTGGGCGGGTATGGGGGAGATATTCACTTAGGCCTGCCAAATTGACCCAAATCACAACCCTTTTTTTTATTTGACTCTTCTAATTTCTTTTAATCAATTTTTTCTTTTCAAATTAAATTAAATCCTAAATTAATCTTAAACTAAATACTGTACCAAGTTAAACTAATTACTCAGAATAATATTTATCAAAACTAATTAATTCCCAAATTAAAAGAAAGCTACAAAATCCAAAGCTAAATAAAAATACAAAAATGAGTCATTTTTCGTGATTTTTATCCTATTTTGTCACACAAATTAATTTACTAATTAATCTAAAGTGTAAAATTAATTTCTATATGCAAATGTAATGTATCTATTTTTTTATTTTCATGAATAAAATAGACGTGCACAGACAAATGCAAGTAATTAACAAAAATTGCTAAAAAAATCCACGAAATTGCAAACAATAAGAAAAATTTATTTTGTTTGAATTTATGGGAATAATTCATATAGGGCAAAAATCATGTGCTCACACTCGGCACTTGCACTTGGCACTTGCGCTCGACACTCGCACTCTATAGGTACCCGTGCTCACTGCTGATAAGTCAGACTCCGGAGGGACGGATCCTGCCTAAGCGCCATAATAAGCCAATCATGGCATGAATCAATAAAGCTTGCTGCGATGTCCCAAATCCCATAAATATCCTCAAAATTAAGCCGTCAACCTCACTCAGTCATCAATCTCTCGAGTCTCTCGGGCTCACAATGTCATAAAAATCAGCCCAAACAATGATGATATGAAGTATCAATAAAAGGCAACAGAGACTAAGATATGATATGCGAATGATAGATGTGACTGAGTACATAATTGAAAATTAGTCTAGTAACTTAACAGCAATATGACCTCTGTGGGTGCCAACAGTACCATTATATAGCCTAAGCATGATTCTAATAGGAATCACAACTCAATTTCTCTAACACATGGAGAATATACGGATAACAACAAGATAATTCAACTATACGGTTCCACGAAATTGATCGAGTCACAATTTCTACGGTGCACGCCCACACGCCCGTTACCTTGCATGTGTGCCACCTCTAAACCAATCACATTAAATATAATCCAGGGTTTCATACTCTCATAACTAAGTTAAGAAGTGTTACTTACCTCAGACCATGCAAATCTCTACTCCAACATGCCCTTTCCTCACGAATCAGAATCAATACCATATGAAAACGTCAAGTTCTTAATTAAAAGTCAAAAAGTAAACTCAAAAGTCAACAATGAGCCCACATCTCAGAACCCAACAATAGTTATAAAATCCAAAATTCCATTCAATCACCAGTCTAACGATACCAAATTTACCAAAATTTGACACCAAATCGTCACTCAAATCCCTAAATTTAACTCTCCAATCCTTATCCCAAAACTCCCAAAATTCCACCTCAAAACTAGGGGGAAATTTAATGGGTAAACAATACAATTGCATAAAAATGATCAAGAGTGACTTACCTGAAGAAACCCCTCTAAATCCCTCTCAAATATTCCCTTAATCAAAGTTTGCAATGTCCAAAAATGATAAAAACCTTGGAGCCTTACGTTTATATACACTGCGCCAGAGGTTCTCGCTTATGCGGATCACTTAAATGCACCTGCAGTTCTGCTTTTACGGAGATTTTCGTCGCTTCTACGGAGATTTCCATCGCTTCTACGATGCACCCATTCCAGCCCAATTCTGCATATGCGATCAAACTTGCACATATGTGAGTCCACATCTGCGGAACATGCTCCAGACTTGCTTCTATGGCTCACTCCCAGACCTTGCACTTGCGATCCTTTCTCCGCATTTGCAACCTCGCGGGTGTGGACAAAACCATTGCATATGCGATCACTGCCCACTCCCTTCTAGGTCACTTTTGTAATAATATCCACGCACCTACGGCCTTTCACCTGCGACGATGATCCTCGTAGGTGCGATCGCACTAGTCTAGGTCTGCGCAGCCATGCCTTATGTTCCATATTCGATATGTTAACCATTTGAAATCCACCCGAGGCCTCGGGGACGTCAATCAAATATACCAACAAGTCCTAAAATTATACAAATTTGTTGGGGCCTAAATTCCCATAAAAATATTAAAAACATGAATCACACCCCGTTTCAGGCCTAATGAAAACTAAGGGATTCTCACTTCTACAATTGATATTGAAACCCACCAAATGAATTCCAATTGACGTTAAATTTTGCAAACAAGTCATAAATTAAACAACAAACCTATTCCAACACCCGAAACCAAAATCTATGACCGATAACTACAAAGTCAACTCTCAATTAAATTTCTTAATTTCCAAAACATCTAATTTTTCCAATTTTCACTATTTCAAGACAAAACCAATTACGAACCTCAAAAATCACTATTCGTGCACCTCCTAAGTCCAAAATAACAATAAGGAGCTATCAAAACCATAAAAACTCCATTCCAGTGTCGCTTATACATAAGTCAACATTTGGTCAACTCTTTCAATTTATGTTTCTATCATTGGAACTAAGTGTTCAAACTCATCTCGAAATATCCCCGGATCCAAACCAACTACCCTGAGAGTGCCATATTAATAATTAAGCATAGAATAAGTAGTAAATAGGAGACAAGGCTACATTACTCAAAATAATTGGTCAGGTCGTTACAATCACAATATGGGGCAATTGAGGTCCAAAGCATGGAGGGAACAGAGAGTTTCAAAGTGAATGAGCACAAGTTAAAACCATATCATGCTGGGTGATTTTCTAAGAAATTGCCGAGCATTATAATATATTGAGGATGCCCAATTGAGTCAAGTTGATGACTATAACTCAGAACTACCTCTAACTTTTCTACTAGGTTAATTTTTCTCTTTTGTTTTTTTGCTGTAGCATAGGCTAGGTAAAATATAGTGTATATTATGACTTGGTGGTTGCAAGATGGTATATATTGTGAAAAGGGGCATTAAGGCTTTAAAAATGCAATTTGTGCATGTATAGGTGCATGAACGCACACCTGGAGCGGTGCACCGTGCAAAATACGGTGTCAGCAAGCATGGAGGTGTACGTCCGTGCGCCCTGAGGGATGACCGCGCATAGGGACACACATGTGTACCATAACTCTGGCATGTGTGCACGATCGTGCACGAGTGGATCCGACCGTGCACCTGATCGTGCACACGTAAGCACCCGAACATTTTATTTTGTTTAAGACCCACATTTTGCCCCCTCCCCTCCAAGCCCACCTTCTAATCTTTCCCCCTTTTCTCTTCTCTCTCACTAAACCAAAGTCTAGCCTGCCCCAACCTCCCTCTATCACTCCACGACCAAACACACACACAACCCCACTCCCTTACTCTCTCTTTCCCTCACTCCTCAAGTGTGTTTGTATCCATTGAACCCTTAGGTATGTAACTTTCTTTTTTCTTATTTTTTTTTACTTTATCTCCTATTTTTTTCTCATTTCTTTTTATTTTTCTTGTGGGGTTAAAGGCTGGATTTCACCATGGGTACTGAGAGTATGGTTGCTAGGAAGTTGAATTTTTGTGTACGTAGTCCACTCTAGGGATAAAACATTTCTTTAGGTGGAATATAAGTAGCTTTGGATGTTATGTATTTGTGTAAATGCCAGAATGAGGTTGAGCGGTGTATCTTAAAATTTGTTTCTCAACCAATAATAATTCATGCACTTAATTTGAGTGAACTAATAATGCGGGTATCTTCTACTAATTGTGGGATGGGTCCTTTCCATGGCTAGGAGAGTGTTTCTTTATGACCACTATATTGGTGAAGTCCGAATAGCCCATCTTGGTCCGAAAAATAGTCTAATTACTGATATTTGTCGGGTTGTTTCAGGTGCAAATGGCCACTTCTAAGAAAAGAAAAACCCCAAGTGCCTCCACCGGTAGGCAAGCAGGCATGTCCATAAAAAAAGATGTGGGCACATCGAGGTCGCGAGCTTCTGCATCCTCTCACACATATAATCAAAAAAGTTCATCTCCTGGAAGGCCAAAGAATGATTTAATAACAAGGTTGTCAAAAAGCCAATACCTGTAAGTGGAATTGACATTGGGTCCCTCCTCAATGAGTGTTACAGAGTTCATAAGGAATTAGACCGATGAGGAATGGGAGTCTTCTTCATAGAACATGACAAGGCAAATTTAATGGTTATTAGGAAATTCTATGCAAATTTCTCGGAGCATGAGGACTATGTGTGAACAGTTCGGAAGAAATAGGTGGACTTTTCCAAGGTATATCCAAAGGGCCTATCACCTGCCGGTGTATGTGGATCATCTCCACACAACCAACAACTTTCTCGTTCACAATAAGGATTTATACTCGTGGCACGTTATTTGAGACTATTTGTTTGCTCGAGAAGGATGTGGCATGGTTAATCTTGGGCCAAAAATTTCAATCTACTGCAGCTCACTTATTAGAAGAAGAGTTGGCTATACCCCATAATAATTGCTCGATGCCTTCCAGCAACACAACTGAGGTGAATGGTCCCTATACTGCTCTAATTTGGTGCTTTGTCACTTGCGATGACTTTGATGTGGCTAATATCATTCAATACGAGGTGACAATTTGTTGTATAGTGAAAAAGTATGGGTTTTTTCCCATTTTTAGTCACTCGGTTATTCTGTGGGGCAAAGGTACCAGTAAACAAGGCTATGGATGGAAAGTTCAAGCGAGAAAAGAAATTTCAAGCTGATAAAGTTGTCATTGGGAAATAACCTATTATGGCTGCGAACGTTGAAAGAGTGGAGTCTGATACGACCATCGAGGATAGAGAGCTGCACGAAGAGGATGTTTATGCTACTAGCTTGCACGAGCAGGGTATTGGAGAACCTTCCGGCGCTGTATGAGTAACACGAATTCTTGACTTGGAATAAGGGATGGTAGAGATGCGCATTTCTATCGCTGATATGGGCACTCAAGTGGACTCACTTGCTAGACAAACTGCTAAGTCTGAGAAGAAGATCATGGTATGGCCACGTACACTTGGCCGGGCATGTCACCTAGACCCCTCCATTGTCTCCGACACATATTGACCCAATAAGGGGAGTTTTCTTTCACCTTTGCATTTTAATTTTATGACACGGGGACATGCCACTAGTTAAGTATGGGGTGGGGGTATTGTAAATAGTGTTTCTTAATTTGCTTCCTGTTATAAACAAAATAAAACCACAAAACCTAAAATTCCAAAAATATTTCTTAGTTTTTTTAAGGATAACTTATTTACTTGTACTTTGGTTTGGTTATTTATCATGGTCATAATATTTTGAACCACACATTTTTTAGAGTAGTTTTTTGTTAATGTTTTATTACTTTTTTTTTTTTGAAAAGTTGCGTGTGATAGGCAAATTTGAATGCGCCTGACTGGTGGGATGCATGATCCTTTCCTTGTAAGTCAGACAGACCATTGGTGACTAAGGTCTTAATTATGTGCCTATACAAAATACTATATGTGGTGAGGTGAATTTTTTCTCAGTGATCATGCCTGATCGGGTCTAGAACTCGGCTTCGTTGTGAATCAAGGATAAATCATAGGTAATAGTTGAGTTAGGAGATAACTGTAATATTTATTTGAAAGCCTTTTTCTTTGATTGTTTTGAATCCACCTAAGAACTGATAAGTTATCCCTAGTTAGCCTTGTTGAGCCTAAGTCCTTGTTTCTTTGGCAACCACATTACAACCTGAGCCTATAGCCGACCCTAAGCACTTGAATGCTTTGTGTGTGATACTAGATATGAAGGGACATAACTTTTAGGTTAGGGGTTGGTTTTGAGTAGAACCAATGATAAGTAGAAAAAGGTGCATCACATGAATGTATTTGAGGTATGAGAGCAGCAGATTGTGAATGAAAAAAAAAAGTATGAAAAAAAACAAGAAAAAAAGAAAGAGAACAGATCTGCTAACATTGAGTAAGGAAATAAAAACGAACCTCCCCTATTGAGGTAAAATCCTTGTATGTTGTGCTTAAAGAAATGAAAAATGGGTGCTATTCTGAAATGGAAGTTTGGGGGCAGTTGTAATTGGAAAATATGTAGGTCACATATTGTGTCGTAGGCATTAAAGCACTTAGGGAGGTGTACATACTCTTATCTAGATTATATCTTACTCGTCTCATAGTTTACGTTACAACAAGATGCAAAGTATTGCATGATCTAGGTGTATCGAGGATTTGGTGCCAATTTGACCACAACACTAGTGGAATATCATGACCGAGGTTGAGGTTGAGTGTGACCCCAGGAGGGTATAGAGTTGATTTTGGCTGGCCACTTGTCTAAGGTTGTTGTAATGTTAGGAGGAGTTACATTTTAGATTTCCTCGAGATGAGAAAAAGCTAAGTGTGGGGGTGTTTGATTAGATTAATGTTACTTAATATTTATGCCCACTTTGTATGTTTGATTCGATAGAGATTTGGTCTAATTTGGGTCTAATATGTTATCTTTTAGTGTAGGTAAAACAGAGAGGATCAATGCATGAATAGTATACTATGTCGGAGGAAAAGAAGTTGAGCAAGAAGAAATTCTCATGTGCGGCCATGCACGAGCGGCCCATAATGCGCACTTGAGCGTGCAACTAATACAAAAGTCTACTAGAGGTGCACAGGCATGAGCGCGGTCATATTCCCAGGTACGCGGCTGCGCACGTCCATCTCCGGGAATTCCACCCGGGAATTTTTTTGTAATGTTAGAGGCAACCTTTTGACCTATATGAAGCCTAGCTTGTCCCAAAATAAGGTACCTTGGATTTTGGAGCAACTTTTGGAGAGAAGAAGGCAATAAAACACCATAGACTCTGAATAATACATCCGAATCATTCAATGCAAAAGTTTATCTGAATTCATGAGTTGTAATGTTTTCTTGTTCTCTTAATACTCTTGTGATGAAAAACTTCTTCACTGTGGAGTAATATTTCTTAGGGTTATTGATAGATATTGTGACTTGCCTATTGTTTGTGGGTTATTTTTGTTAGGTTCTTAAATTTATTGAAGGAGTTTTGAATTGATTTGCAAGGTTAATTGTGGTTATACTTTAATCGAAGGAGAAGTGTGACAACAATTTGTATTGTGTTATCTTACTTGGGTTAATTTCAAAACTCTCATATGTAATCAAAAGAACTTTTAGGGTTATCACTTGACCTAATTTAGAGGAATAGCCGAGAGATATTCTTTGTATGATCATTCATTAAATGTTTTATTGTTGTAAGTCCCCACAAAATTTTACCTAAAATTTGGGGTTTCGTGGTGCTGCGGACCGCAAATCTTCCACAGAATAAAGAAAAAACTTTATCTAATTTTAGGAACATTATGCAGTCCATTATGCAGCCGCATAATCATTTTGCGGGCCGCATAATCCATCGCAGATCCAATACAAAAATTTCTTAAAGGGAGTTATGCGGCGCATTATGCGATCGTAAAATTGGTCTGCGTACCGCAAACATGTCGCAGAGTGAAGCAAAAATGCCCAGATACGGAGGGACATTATGCGATCCATTTTACAAATTGCAAAAGCATTATGCAGTTGCAGAGCTTTATCGAGGCTTTGTTTTTTAATTTTTTTAACCGACCCTATTTCGTTATATATTCGTTAAAGTCCATTTGTAAGGTAAAAGTCTAAAATTTTGAGAGCGGGGAAGTGCTCTAGAGTGAAAGGGGATTCCTAAATTCATTGTTTCTCAATTCTTTCTCAAGGAATGGAAAATTAGCAAGGCAAACCTCACTAGGCTTTCATGTTAAAGCTAAGATTCTACTCCATAACCCTCAATTTCGAGATTTAACTGAAACTAGGTAATAAGGCAAGCGATTCTTGGGTATGAGAGTGTATCTATAAATGAATGTACAACCATGAGTGTTAAAAGGTAGTCGAGCCCAAATGGGTAGACCTTGGGTTGTGAGGGCGAGGAAAATCCACAATAGGAGATGTTAGAGAAAATAATGCCCACCTATTATTTGATAAAATGCTCAAATGAGCTACAACCAGGAACTCCTTCCTAATTTTATTCAGTTTTAATATATTTCTAACTAGATCGAAGTGACTAAGACTTTCGAACATTGTAGTAATTTAAGGAAGTTCAAGGCAAGTTATGTTGGCTAAACTTCTCTCTTAGAATTAAATCCTACGATGTTCGTGTAAGTTCCGAGTTGTTCATTATAAACTTGCTATACCGAATAAGCTTGGTGTCCAAAGGTATATATAGATGTATGTCAAAAATGTGTTCCGAATATTCTTATGATATTATGTTGTTCATCAAGGGTGTGTTCAAAGCATGAGTCATGTATTAAACTATTGTGATTTTAAGTCAAGTTCATAGGAAAGCAGTTATGTCAAATTGTGTAAGAAATCTCCATGTGCTTATCACCCTTATTTTCTCACATGTATATTTAAAAGTCTAAATTTGAAAAGCCTTGGTGTTGATTATCTATGATGATATTTGAAAGTGCAAAAAGAGAACCTGAAATATGATGTGCGGCCAACATGCCAAAAATGATAATGCGTTATGGTCATTGGTACCAATGAAATGAATGATATGTAAAAGATTATGAAATTAGTGGTAAACCCTTTAAATAATAAATGCCTTGGGAGTATCGTTTAGTCACAGAGGAAGGGTAGGTCAAAATAACCTAACCCTGAAACTACATGTGCCGTGTATGCGTGATTGAGAGGTAAATCCCCATGTTAATTTGATGAGGTTGTTTCCCCTTATATGGGATGAGATTGATGTGTTTAGATGTTTCCCCTTAAATGGGATGAGATTACTTCTAGCGTGATGTGATGTGATGTGATGTCGACCCACACGGTATTGTGGTGAGACAGTTTAGCCGATCGGGCGAAGATTGGATGCCATACCGCGCACATAGCGGTATTATGAGTGGATGTCTTGGGGTGAGGCGGCTTAGCCAATCCGGTTGAGATCAGACTCCATGCTAAAAATACGGTATTTTCTCGGTTCTAAAGATCTCCCGACTTGAAAATATTGAAACTTACTTGCAATGTACCTTTCCCTTAGCTTGACACCTTGATGTTGTTTGAGTCTCTTAATGAGTTCATATTTCCTTCTTAGCTTATATTCATTCTAATAAGAGGGTATTTAGTTTTACATACTGGTACTATTACATATGTACTGACGACCCTTTTTTCGGGGTGCTGCATCTTTAATGGATGCAGGTGATTCCATAGCAGGTGATATGAATTAGTGATAGCAGCACACCCTATCCTTAACTGACTTGTTGAGCCCCACTTCATTTCATGGTCTTGTTTCTCGTGTCTTCTGAACATAGAATTTTGAGATATAGCCGGTAACTTATTATCGGTACTGTCTTATCACTCTTTTATTTTTGTTAGAGGCTCCATAGACATAATCTGGGTTGTATCTTATTTTGGGAGGGTTAAACTAAATATGTTGTAATTGTATCATCTGTTTCAGTTTAACTATAAATGTATTGTGTACTATTTTGGATACTTGTTAATCATGTAACTTATGGGAATGAACCGTTGTTGTACACTTGAACTCTTACCGTCTAATTAATAAAATGTATTTTTCTCTTTATTCATGGGTGAGTTGGGTACTATGCCGAGCATCGATCGCGCTCCCCGAGTTCAGGGTGTGACAATTGCATATGTTCACAACACATATCATTAGATTGTTCGCGAACTCTAATTCATTCAGAAGAAGAATGTGAATTTTTAACATAGCCTAATCATCTATTGAAATTTTAAGAGTCAATAGAACTTAAGAGTGAACTGAGCATAGAGTTATATCCCAAATAATAGTTGAGCACGTATCTTGTCAAGTTCTGTTTCTCACATTAATATTCAATTTTTACTACCTAGTTACCCAGTTTCCAATAATCATTCATAATTGATAATTTTAGTTTTACTCTGACTTCATTGATAATTCAAAATTAAAGCTTTATTTTCCTGTATATTGTTAAGCTGATGATTTTTTGAACATTATTTTAACTAATCTCAGTGGATACGATTAAAATACTATACTATCTTTGACTAGTCAGCCTAATATTTACACACATATTTTATGCTCGTCAAATATAGATTTAAGTTATATGCACAAATATTATAAAAGATTTTCTTATACTACTAGTGAATTTTAATATCCGATTCAGATTTATTATCATTTTTACTAGATTAGCATTCAAGTTTATCAAAATATTATATGTAATTATCTAATATGTAACGTGATTCTCTAAAAATATTTTTTACATAGTCAATGAATCGAAGTTAAACTCGAATATGAATATATAGCCATATACATGTGTCTTTGCATATGCTAATCTTACTAATCTAATTATAATACAATTTTATTTTAGTTTATGACTTAAATATAATAGATTAATATTATTTGCCGCAAGGATAGATGTTAGTGTCAATGTTTAGGTTCGGTTGGTTCTTTAATAAAATGTGTACCATACCAATTTTTCAATTATTCTATAATGTATAATCAAAATGAAACTTTCTAAAACAATCCCAATCATATTGATTTCTCTTCAGTATCAGTATGGTTAAGTTAATTTTCGGTATTTTTTCAATTTCTTATAAAAGTCACTAGTATAATACAATAACATACGTACTTTTATAGGACTTAGCAAGACGCTCTAGATATTTGTATTGTTTAAAGGGTGATGAATTAATAAAATATGAAAGATGGCCAGAGTATAGATCCATCAACTATTCCACAGCAGCGTAAAAGAAACTATGCAAAGACACAAAAAATATAAATCACACAAGTGGAAAGATACTAACCAAGTTAGAACACAAGATATAGAAGATTAAATATTCAACAAGATAAATCTAAATTATATAAAACAAAACATATTCAATACATTGTAGTTTGCTACTTATAATCTCTATAATACTTCGCGTCTTGCTAGTGAATATGCCGGAAATAATTTAATTTCAGTAGGAGTAGCATAATAGGTTTGTGTAACGACCCGACTAGTTATTTTGAGAGTTGTAGCCCCGTTCCCTCATTCAATGCTCATTTTTTTACTTTACAGTTATTATATGACTTGCCGGGATAGTTGGTTCGGGTCCGAAGAGAATTCTAAATGAATTGAGACACTTGGTCTCATGGTTGAAAGCTTAAGTTAAAACGGTTGATTGGATGTCGAATTATATGTAAATGACTCCGAAATGATGTTTTGATGGTTTTACTAACTCCGTTGGATGATTTTGGACTTAGTAGTGTGTCCGGATTGTTATTTGGAGGTCCATAGTGGAATTAGGCTAGAAACGATGAAAGTTGGATTTTTGGAAAGTTTTACCGTGTGTGGACTTATTGATATCAGGATCAAATTGGAATTTCAGAAGTTGGAATGGGTAGGTGGGATCATTTATGACTTGTGTACAAAATTT
Organism: Nicotiana glauca; assembly: GCA_026770625.1. NCBI lineage: Eukaryota > Viridiplantae > Streptophyta > Magnoliopsida > Solanales > Solanaceae > Nicotiana > Nicotiana glauca. Next base: position 53,438 of record MU716305.1, read on the forward strand.
GAGGTCAATCGCATGTAATTTGATAGGTTTTAGCATCATTTGTAGAAATTGGAAGTTTAAACTTCATTAGGCTTGAATCTATGCGCGATTTGTACTTTTAATGTTGTTTGATGTTATTTGAGGGCTCGACTATGTTCACGGCGTATTTTAGGACTTATAAGTATGTTTGGTTGAGGTCTCGGGTGCCTCGGTTTGATTCCAGATGGTTAACGGATAAAAAATTAAACTTGAGATGCTTCTAGAGTTGGGGTTTGCTAGTGTAATCGCACATGCAGAGATTTGATTGTAGGTGCAAGCTCGCAGGTGCAGAGTGAGTTACACAGATGCGAAGTTTAGAGGGATGTTAGTAGGTGGTCGCAAGTGCGATAGAGCGCAGAAGCGGAAAGAGAGGCTGGGAGCTAGGTCCACAGAAGTGACATTGGCGCTCGCAGAAGCGAGTCTGCATAAGTAAAAGATTGAGCTCAAAGTGCTAAGTAAACCGTAGAAGTGGGTGATAAATCGCTTATGCGAAAGAGTGGAAGTGGGTATGTGGCTGCAGGTGCAATAAGGCATGGGCAGAATGTTCAAAAATTAAGGGTTCGCGATTTTAGCTTCATTTTTGACATATTGAGCTCGGGTTTTAGCTTTCTTGAAAGGATTTTCGAGGGGATTCTTGAGGTAAGTCCCTTGTGCTTGTTTTTGATCAATAATCTTGTTTCCCCATTGATTTTTCCACCTAGTTGGTCTGTATTTAAGGTGTAAATTGGGGGTTTGAGGGTAGAGATTTGGAGGGTTGGATTTGGGGATTTGGGTGACGATTTGGTATCGGATTTTGATAAATTTGCTATAGTTGGAATCATTGTTAAATGGGCTTTCGGGTTTTATGACTTTTTTCGGATTTAGAGACGTGGACCCGAGGGCAGGCTTTGAGCCGATTTCTTATATTTTAGTAATAACTTTGTACTTTGTAGTGAAATTTATTCTTTTATCCCATGTTGATTGTAATGTAATGTTTGTGGCTAGATTCGAGGAATTTAAAGGTCGATTTGCGAGGAAAAGGTGTGTTGGAGTAGAGATTTTCTTGGGTTAAGTTAAGTAACATTTCTAAATTTGGTACTGAGGGTATGAAATCCTAGATTATGTTTCATTTGATTGATTTTGAGTTGACGCACATACTAGATGATGGGCGTGTGAGCTTGCACCATAGGAATTGGAAATTCGTCCATTCCATGGAAATTATAGATGACTAATCTGTTATTTTCTGTAATTTCTTTGTGTGATATAGAAATTGTGCTACTAATCCTATTAGAAGTCATGCTTAGGTGATGTGTTGGTAGTGTAAGGACCCTCAGAGGTCGTGTACATGTTAATCTATTCCTAAATTGTTGTGTTGTACTTAGTCTTAGTTTTTCTTGTATATCACGCCTCAATCTCTATTGTTCCTTGTTGATACATTATATAATTTCTTTTTGGGCTGATTTTTATGATTACTGAGAGCCAGAGAGACTGGAGATGACTAGTGAGGTCGAGAGCCTGATTTTGAAGATATTGATACTATAGCACGCGAGTTATTCATGCAGAACATGAGTTGTCTGTATAGATCTAGATATTGATACTATAGTACGTGAGTTGTCCGTACATCACGTAAGTTATCTGTATAGATCCAGATATTGATACTATAGCACGTGAGTTGCCCGTGCAGCATGTGAGTTGTCCGTGCGAATTATAGCACTTGTGTTGAAGGAGCCCTTCTGGAGTCTGTACACAATCCTAGTGAGTGAAGGTACTTACTGAGTTCGAGAGCAGCGTGCTGAGTGAATGGGAAGGCTGAGTGACTGTTGCCCTGAGATGATGGATTTGATTTCAATATTGTTGAACTTAGCTATCATGTATCACTATCTTGAAAATTTCTGAAAGATATTCCACTCTACTTCACTTAAACTTGTCATGAAGTAACTGATTGGATTTAAATTGTCGAATTTGAAAGCATGCCTACTTTCCTATTTTGAAATTACTCAAATTAAAGTATAATTATAATGCTCGTCACTTCTTTCAGTTCTTTATTTAGTCTTGTTACTTATTGAGTTCGTTGTATTCATGCTACATGTTGCACTTCGTGTGCGGATCCAGGTATTTCCAGACAATGTGGGTGTTGATTTCATCACACAGTTAATCTTCTGCGAGATTTCCAGGTGGCTGCCCGATGCTTTACAGACCTTGGTTCTTCTTCCCTATCTTTCTCGCTTAATGTATTTAGTCTCGAACTATGTTAGACAATATTTTTCCAAACTTATGATATTTAGATGCTCATGTACTCAGTGACACCCTTATGCTGGGAATTTCCGCGTTGTGTTTTTGATTTTCTATCATGTTTAAGAGAAGTTTTATTATCTATCATGTTTAAAGTGTTGGAGTTATTTCGTAAATTTCATCTTGCCTAGCACCACATTCGACATCATCATGACATGTTAAGATTAGGTCGAGACAAGTTGGTATTTGAGCCTAAGTTACATAGGTCTAACGAGTCATGAGCATGTCTAGTAGAGTCTTGCAGATCGGTACGAAGACGTCAGTACTTATCTTTGAGAGGTTGTCCAACACTTAAAAAACTTCACATTCTTGTATTCTTGTCGTGTGTATTTGTTGATTCCGATAACTAAACTTCTATTATTATGTTCTCTCACAGATAGTGCGGACAAGTGCTACCGGTCAAGATGGATAGCCACCAGTACCACCAGTTAAAGCTATGAGAGGCCGAGGTTGGGTTAGGGGTCGTGGTAGGGGTAGAGGTCTAGATTATAAAGCAGCTAGAGAAGCACCTGTAGACCCACCATCCGCTCCAGCTCAGGAGCAGGTACCAGATTCGGTTGAGCCAGTGGGGCCAGTTTAGGCACCAACTGTGCTCATTGTGATTGCATGCCTTCAAGAGGCTTTAATTCAGATTCTAAGCGTGTGCAGTAGTCTTACTCAGGCAGTCTCAGTTCCGGTTGCGGAACCCACTTCTCAAGCCGGGGAGATACCCAGAATCTCGTCGTCCGTACACCAGAGCAGGTGATGTAGAAACTCCAAGCACCAAGGGCACTAGATGCCTAGCTAGTTGCAGCTGTGGAAGCTTAGGTGGTTCCTATTATGAATGATTATGAACAGAGGAGGCTCGGCATATTTGGGAGGCTTTACCCTCTATCATTGAGCCAGGTTGAGTAATTAGATGCCGAGGGTTTCTTGGACAAGTTCCAGCGGATTTTTCATATGGTAGGTATTCTGGAGACCAATGGGGTCTCATTACTATTTTTCAGTTTACTGGGGCTGCCTTTTAGATGTTGGGAGGCTTATGAGAGTTGCAGGTTGGTTGGTATAGCACCATTTACATGGAAGGAGTTCTCCGTTCTCTTCTTGGAGAAGTTCGTCCGCAGTTATATCAGGAGGGAATGTCTATGACGCAGTATGAGATGAGGTTTTCTGAGTTGACTTGTCACACAGTTTGGTTGGTTCCCACTAATAGGGAGAGGATCAGGAGGTTCATTGATGGCATCACATATCATATTAGGTTGCTTATGACTAGGGAGAGGCTATCTGGTGCTACTTTTGATGAGGTGCTTGACATCGCTCGACAGATAAAGATAGTCTATAGCCAGGAGCAGGTGAGAGGTAGGCCAAGAGGCCTCGTGTTTTGGGTGGTTTCGGTGGTTTACCTTCTGGGGAGCAGTCCTAACATAACACAGGTCATCCTTATAGGCCTACTCAGATGGCTCGTCCAGCTGATCGTGGCGATCAACAAGCCACGATTCTTATAGTGCTCGCTCAAACCATTCTTCATTTAGTGGAATACCAGTGCAAAGTTCTTACCATGCCTCGTCCGCTCAGGTTTCTACAGATAGTTTCTAGGGCTATTTGAAGCAACAGTTCCGTTAGAGGAAGGGTTGTTTTGAGTGCGGGAACGTGGGTCATGTCAATCGTGTGATGACTTGACCTGTCATTTTGTGTTTATTACCCCCGATTCCCTATTTACTGCTTTCCCCGTATCTTTTTCTGCTTATGTGACTTTCCGGGAGGTTCTATTTTTTGTTTCAGAGTGTTTTGGGACACTTAGTCCCTCAAATAGAAGCTTAAGTTCTAGGATTTTGACCTTACTTGGAACTGTGTGACAACGACTCCAGAATATAATTTTGTCGGTTCTGTTAGATCTTTTAGGTGATTTTTGAGTTAGGAGAGCGTCCATATTGTGTTTTGGAGAATTAGGCTTGAAATGCGAAAGTTTAGTTTTTGGAAAGCTTGACCGGAAGTGGTCCTTTTGATATCGGGGTCAGATTCTGATTACAAATATTGGGATAGGTCATTAATGTCAATTATGACTTGTGTGCAAAATTTGAGGTCAATCGGACGTAATTTGATAGGTTTCATCATCGTTTGTAGAAGTTTTAACTTTCAAACTTCATTAAGTTAGGATTGTAGTGTGATTCGTGTTTTTATTGTTGTTTGATGTGATTTGAGGGCTAGACTAAGTTTGTATGATGTTTTAGGAATTGTTGGTATGTTTGGTTGAGGTCGCAAAGGCCTGGATGGATTTCGGGTGGTTAACGGACAAAAATTGGACTTGTGAATGTTCCTTGTTTTCTGGTGTTTCCAGTTACTCGTTTCCTTCTTCGCATTCGTGAGTGGAGTTTCGCGTTCGTGAAGAGGAACTGGAGGCAGGAGGGAAATTGTGCTTCCTGTTCGCAATGAAGGACCCACATTCGTGAAGCTCTATGGTTATAAGTCTACGCGGGTCCCGCGTTCGCGTAGAGGAAGCTAGTCAACTGAGTCTCCAGGACATTTTGCCTACACGTTAGCAAAGTTGGTCCTGTGTTTGCGTACGGTTGAGCTGAGTAAGCTTCCCATTCACGTTAAGGTCATTGCGTTCGTGGTGTGTAATTTTGTGCTGAAGCAATTTTGTGATTCAGGAACACGAGGGTTCTTCCGCGTTCATGAAAAAGGGATGCCTAGGCAGAATATAACATTTCAAAATAGAGTGTTATGCCATTTTAACATAACTTGAGATAGAGAGCTCGGATTTGGACGAAAGTTTGGGGGATTTTCAGAGAAATAACTATTGGGTAATGATTCTTTACTGATTTATGGATATATTCAATTAATCTATAGTTCATTCCATCCTTTAATTTCGAATTTGAGTTGGAAAATTTGGGAAAAGTTGGAAAGGTTGTCCAACCAAATTTTTGGATTTTTATTAGGATTTTGATATCGAATTTGGATAATTTGGTGTGAGTGAATGAGTGAGTGAATGAGTGTTCGTACTTTGTGACTTTTACCCAGACATGGGTCGGGGTCGACCTTTTGGGGCGATTTTCTAAGTTCATTCTTAAACCTTGATTTCATTAATTAGATTAGTCTCTTATAGGTATATTTATGGTGTATAATTGCTTTTGGCTAAATTTGGGCCATTCAGAATTGGAAAATCTTGGAAAAGGTATTCTAACCGATTGATTGAGCTTGGTTCGAGGTAAGTGGCTTACTTAACCTTGTGTGGAGAAGTCCCTTCAGGATTTGGCACTATTGTAATACTTCTGTGATACGTGAGAGCTATATACGCGAGGTGATGAATGTGTACGCAGGCTATTTGTTGTAAAATACGATTTTTACTAAGTAATAACTTGTTTCATCTTAGTTGAGTTATATCAAAATGAGTAGTTATCCTATTTAGCCTAATTTTTCATGTCTATGTGTCTTAACTGCTTATTTAAACTGTGTGCAACATACTTAGTTGAATTTCTTTTTATCCCTTATATGTATCAGTCTTAACTGTAGATTTCTTGCTGTTAATTGTTATATTCGTTGGTTTTGAGCTATGTGTTTACTTTGGGACTGCAACCTGGTACCTCAAGATATCTCCCTGCATATTTACTTTTGGGACTACGAGGTGGTACCTTGGGAGATTGCCCTACACATTTACTTTTTAGAATACAAGGCGTTACCTCGGTAGATCGCCTTGCATATTTCCTTTTTGGACTATGAGACGCTATCTCGGGAGATTCCCTGCTATTGTTCATCCCTTTGTGTTTTGCTGCTATTTTTATGTGGTTTTCTCTTTGTTAAATTTCCAGTCTCTTCTTACATTGTTATCTTCTTCCGTGTTATTTATTATATACACGTAGGGCCCTGACCTGGCCTCGTCGCTACTCGACTGAGGTTAGGCTTGGCGTTTACTGGGTACCGTTGCGGTGTATTCATGATACTCTTCTACACATGTTTTGTGTGCAGATCCATGTACTTCTAATTAGCCTCGTTATTAGTGAGCAACGACATTTCAGAGACATCAAGGTAAATCTGCTGCGTCTGCAGACCTGGGAATCCCCCTCTATTCTCTCCTATGTCATTAACTTTTCTGTATATCTTTTTCTTAGACTCAAGTGTATAGAGATACTAGTTTTCTTTTATAGCTTGTGAATTATGATTGTCCGGGTTTTGGGAATACTGTTCATACTCGAGTGTTGGTTATTGTACATGCCGAGTGGCATTTTTTTATCATTTTATAGTTATCAATGCATTCTTGTTGTTCAATTCTATTATTTCGTAATTTATTAGGCTTACCTACTCGTTGAGGCTAGGTGCCATCACAACGTCTTACAGAGGGAGATTTGGGTCGTGAAAAAAGATGGATTTTCCTAGACTATTGAGTGGAACTCCACAATATAATTATCGGCAGATGGTACTAGCACCAGCACTTATACCACCCACTCAGTCAGCTCGTGTTAGGGCCCAGGCAGCTAGAGGTCGCCCTTGAGGGGGAGGCCGATCAGGTGGCAGTCAGGACTGATTTAATGCCATCCCTACCAGAGCAGATGTTGTTGCTTTGGTTAAAGTGATCACAGGTATTGTCTTAGTATGCCATAGGGATGCCTCTGTATTATTTGACCCTGGTTCAACTTGTTTTCGTATTTTGCCAATTGTCTAGATATGTCTCGTGAGTCCTTAATTTAATTTGTTCAGGTATCTATGCTAGTGAGCGATACCATTATTATGGACTGTGTATATAGGTCGTGTATAGTGACTACTGGGGGATTAGAGACTAGACTTGATCTCTTACTGCTTAATATGGTGGACTTCGACGTGATCTTGGGTATAGATTGGTTGTCTCCATGGCAAGCTATTTTGGATTGTCATGCTAAGACTATGACATTGGCGATGCCAGGGTTGCCAAGGATTGAGTGGCGATGTTCTCTAGACTTTGTGCCCAGCAGAGTGATTTCATATTTGAAAGCCCAATGGAGGATTGGGAGTCGTTGTCTATCTTATTTTGCCTTTGTGAGGGATGTTGGTGTTGATACCCTACTTTTGATTTTGTTCCGGTGGTGCAAGAGTTTCCGGATGTGTTTTCTGCACACCTACCGGGCATGCCGCCCGACAATGATATTGAATTTGGTACTGACTTGTCTTGACTGGTCATCATCTTTTCTAAAAGCAAAACAACGATTCAAAATCCCCATTTTCATATCCGGTCATTTTATTCTGCGGGTTTTAAATTTATATACAAAAGATTGCAACTCTTAAGATTCTTGGATATTTTCCCTTTTCTTTTCAAGGAACAAAACCTTCCAACACCGGTAAATATAAAGTGTCGCTGGTAAAAAAAATTGTAATAGAGGAGTATTGTTTTTGAAAATTGTAGAATGCTTTTGATTAATAAACTGTAAGCATTTTCACTATTTCACCAACAGAGAAGTACTATATTTTTTTACTTGCGGTGTAATTCCGGTGAAATTGACAAATTGCCAAAACTCCGATTAAATTGACAAACTGTTGAAACTTTCCTACTCACGGGTTCAGGAGCAGCAGTATTCAGCGAATTTACAAGCACTTCTGGACATCCCTGACTGTGATCTAGGTTCCATCATTCTTGAATTGTATTTGCGCACATATATTTACTGTTGCCTTACCGGCAGTTTTGATTGGATTGATTGCTTTTTATATATTTTCTACTAGTGTTTTAAGCTTAAGGTTTCATCTATTCATTTTAATTTTGTGTTTGCATAGGGGTAGTTTCGTAGACTTGGTAGATTCATTGTTGTAGTGCCTGCTCGTGTTACTGTTCTCGTAGTCGCCCCTTATGGGTTGTTTTTAGCTCTCGGGTTTGTAGCTTGTAGTCCTTCATTACAATTATTGGTTCTTTGTGGTAGTGTCTACCTAATACCTTTGCTTATATTGGCGGTAGTGGACGATGTGAGAGTAAGGTCATGTCCTCGTGTAGGGCGAGGGTAGAGTCAAGGGGTGGGAAGGGGTAGGGGTAAGAAAGCCTCTAGGATGAGAAATGGGTCTTAGAACATTGGGATGTTGAATGGGAAGTGTATAGAATTAGGTAAGATTCTCCAAAAAAGGAAGATCAACATAGTGTGTGTTCAAGAGACTACATGGAAGGGTACTAGGGAACGAGATATAGACGGGTTTAAACTTTGGTACTCAGGGAGAACTGGGGGTAAGAATGGGGTATGTATTTTAGTAGTCAGGGACCTCATGGAGCTCATGGTTGAGGTTAGCAGGGTAAATGAAAGGTTGATGAGTGTTAAGCTAGTAGTTGGTGGGTTTACCGTAAACGTGATTAGTGCTTACGCTCCTCGGGTGGGGTTGGACCAGGAAGTCCAAAAGCAATTTTGGGAGGATTTGGATGAGATGGTGCGTATCATCCTTCACATAGAGAACTTGTTCATTGGCGGAGATTTAAATGACCATATTGGGGCTAGTGCTAAGGGTCATGATAATGTGCATGGCGGTTGCAGTTTTGGGGTTAGGAATAAGGGAGGTAATGCACTGTTGGATTTCGCTAGAGCTTTTGATTTGGTTATAGCTAACTCGAGTTTTTCGAAGAGGGAAGAGCACTTGGTCACTTTTCGAAATTCAATAGGTAAGACACAAATTGATTTTCTTCTCTACAGGAAATGTAAAAAAGGTTTGTGCATTGACTTCAAGGTCTTCCCAAGTGAGCATCTCACAACTCTACATAGGCTCCTAATTATGGACCTGGAGATCAAGAGGAGTAGGAGGAAGATGGCGGGGTGCAAGAAACCTAAGATCAAGTTGGGTAACTTGACCAAGGACAAAGCTCAGGAGTTATGGGAGAAGTTGTTGGCTACGATGGCCTGGATGATTAGGGGGGACGCGTCTAGTATGTGATTCACGACTACAGATTGCAGTAGGGTAGCTTCTAGAGAGGGCTTAGGGGTCATGAAGGGCTCTCCTAGGGGTCATAAAAGGGGCTGGTGGTGGAATGGAGAGGTTTAACGTAAAGTGGAAGCTAAGAAAACTTCTTATTTGAAGCTAGTTGAGAGTACAAATGAGGAGGAAAAAAGGACTTATCGGGAGTGTTACAGAAAGGCAAAGAAAGAGGCGAAATTAGCAGTTATGACAGCTAAGAACGCGACGTTTTCTTGTTTGTATGAGGAGCTTGAAGGCAATGGTGGAGACAAGAGGTTGTACCAGTTGGCCAAGGTGAGGGAGGGGAAAGCCCACAACTTAGATCAAGTCAAGTGCATCAAGGACGAGGATGGAAAAGTGTTGATGGACGAGGCACTTTTTAGGAGAAGATGGCAGACATACTTCCATAAACTATTGAATGAGGAGGGGGATAGATGCATTGTGTTGGGTAAGTTGGAGCACTCCTAGAGTCGGTGAGATTTTGGTACTTTAGGCGGATTACGGTAAATGAGGTGGAAGGGGCGATGCATAAAATGTGTAGGGGAGTAGTGACGAGGCCAGACTAAATAATGGTAGAATTCCGGAAGAGCGTAGGGCGGGCAGGTTTAGAGTGGCTCACTACGTTGTTTAATGTTATTTTTAAGAAAAAGAAGATGCGGAATAATGGAGGTGGAGTACGATGGTTCCGCTTTACAAGAACAAGGGTGATATCCGAAATTGCAATAATTATAGGGGTATCAATTTGTTGAGTCACACTATGAACTTTTGGGAGAGAATGGTGGAGGCCATGGTGAGGAGGTGCATGTTTATTTCCGAGAATCAGTTTGGATTAATGTCGTGGAATTCGACTACGGAACCGATTCATCTGGTAAGGAGATTAGCGAAGCAGTATAGGGAGAGGAAGAAGGATTTGCATATGGTGTTTATTGACCTTGAGAACGCATACGATAAAGTTCTGAGGGATGTCTTGCGGAGGTGTTTGGAGGTTAGCGGTGTTCCGGTAGCGTGCATTAATATGATTAAGGATATGTATGATGATGTTAAGACTCAGGTGAGGACTATAGGTGGTAACTCAGATCATTTCCCTGTGGTGATGGCGTTGCACTAGGGATCAGCCCTTAGCCCATTTTTATTTGCATTGGCGATGGATGTAGTGTCGTGTCACATCATAGGGGAGGTGCCTTGGTGCGTGATATGTGCTGATAATATAGTGTTGATTACAAGATGCGTAATGGAGTTAACGTAAGGTTGGAGGTTTGGAGACAGACCTTGAAGTCTAAAGGTTTCACTGAGTATAACCAAGATATAATACTTGGAGTGCAAGTTAAGTGACGAGACCCATGATGCAGACGTAGAGGTTAAGCTTAATGCTCAAGTTATCCCCAAGAGAGCAAGTTTTAAGTATCTCGATCTATTATCCAGGGTAACAGGGAGATTGATGAAGATGTCGCCCATCGCATTGGAGCAGGATGGATGAAGTGAAGGCTCGCTTCCGATTTTTTGTGTGATAGGATTGTGCCTCTAAGACTTAAGGGTAAGTTTTATCGAGTGGTGGTTTGATTGGCTATGTTGTATGGGGCTGAGTGTTAGACAATCAAGAACTCCCACATACAGAAGACGAGAGTAGTAGAGATAAAGATGTTTAGATGGATGTGTGGGTGTACCAGGAGAGATAGGATTAAGAATGAAGCTATCCGGGACAGAGTGAAGAGTAGCCCCCGTGGATGATAATATGCAGGAGTCGAGGCAGAGATGACTTGGACATGTTAAGATAAGGAGCATTGATGCTCCTCTTAGGAGGTGTGAGAGGTTGGCCATGGATAGTTTGAGAAGAAGTCGAGGTAGGCATAAGAAGTATTGGGGAGAGATGTAACGTAGGATATGGCGCTGCTTCAGCTCACTGAGAACATGACTCTTGATAGGAGTCTGTGGAGGCCGAGGATTAAGGTAGAAAGTTAGTAGGTAGTTTATAGTTGTTCACAGATAGTCTTAGTAGCATGTATGTCCCTTTATATCCTTAGATTTTTATTACGTTATATGGTTTTGTTCGCCTCAGGTATTGTATTACTTATTGCTATTATTTGGTACAACTTATCCTTTATCTCTCCCCTTTTCTTTTATCTTTCATCTTTCTTCCTTCCTTGCTTTCCTCTTATTCTTCTTGCCCTTCCTGAGCCGAGGGTCTATTGGAAACTACCTCTCTACCTGCATTAGGTAGGGGTAAGGTATGCGTATAAACTACCCTCCCCAGACCCTACCTATTGGAATCATACTTGGTTTGCTGTTGTTATTGACTTGGTACCGGGAATACAACCCATTTCTATTCCTTCATATCTTATGGCACTAACTGAGTTAAAGGAATTGAAAGAGAAGCTTCAGGAACTTCTTGATAAAGGGTTTATTAGGCCTTATGTGTCGCCTTGGGTGCACCGGTTTTGTTTGTGAAGAAGAATGATGGTACTTTGCGCATGTGCATCGATTATAGGCAGTTAAACAAAATTACAATAAAAAAACAAGTATCCTTTCCACTTATTAATAATCATTTTGACCAGCTTCAGCGAGCAAGGGTGTTCTCCAAGATTGATTTGAGGTCCAAGCATCACCATCTGAAGATCTGAGACTCGGATATACTTAAGGCAGTATTCAAGACCTATTATGGTCACTATGAGTTCCTTATGATGTCTTTTGGGTTAACCAACACCCCATCACATTCATGCATCTGATAAACAGTGTGTTTCAGCCTTATCTTGACTCGTTTGTCATAGTATTCACTGATAATATCCTGGTGTACTTTTATAGCTAGGAAGAGCATGCCCATATCTGAGGATTGTGTTGCAGTGGTTGAGGGAGGAGAAGCTTTATGTCAAGTTCTCCAAGTGTTAGTTTTGTGTTAGTTTAGTGGTATTCTTGAAGCATGTGCTGTCCAACGAGGGTATTCATATGGATCCGAAGAATATAAAGGCGGTACAGAGTTGGCCCAGACCACCCTCAGCTACATAGATTCCGAGCTTTCTTAGCTTGGTTAGTTATTATCGTTGCTTGTTGGAGAGTTTCTCGTCTATTGCATCGCCCTTGGCCAAATTGACTCAAAAGGGTGCTCCTTTCAGATGGCCGGATAAGTGTGAAGAGAGCTTTTAGAAGCTCAAGACTGCCTTAACTATAGCTCCAATTTTGGTTTTTCCTTCAATAGGCTCTTATACAGTTTATTGTGATGCTTCTTAGATCAATATTGGATGTGTGTTGATGCAGATGGGTAGAGTGATTACTTATTCACGTCAGTTGAAGCCTCATGAGAGGAACTACTCCGTTCAGGATTTAGAATTGGACTCCATCATTCATGCATTAAAGATTTGGAGGCATTATCTCTATAGTATGTCTTATGAGGTATTTACGGATCATCGAGTCTCCTGCACTTGAAACAAAAGAATCTAAATTTGAGGCAACAGAGATGGTTGGAGCTACTAAAGGATTATGATATCCTGTATTATCTTGGGAAGGCCAATGTGGTGAGTGATGCCTTGAGTAGAAAGGCAGTGATTATGAGTAGCCTTGCATTCATTCCTGATAGTGAGACACCTCTTGCAGTTGATGTTCTGGAATTGGCCAACCAATTCGTGAAATTAGATGTTTCGGAGCCCAGACGGGTATTAGCTTGTGTTGTTTCTCGGTCTTTCTTATATGATCGCATCAAAGAGTGCTAGTATGATGAACCTCATTTTCTTATCCTCAAGGACAAGGTTCAACACAGTGATGGTGAGATGTTACTATTGAGAATGATGGGGTATTGAGGATGCAGGGCCGGATATGTGTGCCCAATATAGATGGGCTACATGAGTTGATTCTTGAAAAGGCCCACAGTTCACGGTATTCCATTCATCTCGGTGCCGCAAAGATGCGCCAGGACATAAGGCAGCATTATTGCTGGAGGAGAATGAAGAAGGATATAGTGGGGTTTGTAGATCGGTGCCTTAAATGTCAGTAGGTAAAGTATGAGCGTCAGAGACCAGGTGGATTACTTTAGAGGATATAGATTCCAGAGGGGAAATGGGAGCGGATCACCATAGATTTTGTAGTTGGGCTCCCACGGACTTTGAAAAAGTTTGTTTCTATTTGGGTGATTGTGGATCGGCTGACCAAGTCCGTGCACTTTATTCCAGTTGGGACTACTTATTCTTCGGATCGATTGACTGAGATTTACATATGCGAGATTGTTCGTCTTCACGGTGTGCCAGTACCTCTGATTTCAGATCAGGGCATGCAGTTTACATCGCATTTTTGGAGAGCCAAACAACGAGAGTTAGGCACCCTTGTGTTATTAATTTTGGGGGTTCATGGGATTAGTTTTTGCCACTTGTGGATTTTTCCTAAAATAACAGCTATCAGCAGAGAATTCAAATGGCTCTATATGAGGCTTTGTATGGGAGGCGGTGTCAATCTCTGATGGGCTAGTTTGAGCCGAGTGAGGCTAGGCTATTGGGTACTGACTTGGTTCACGATGCTTTGGACAAGGTTAAATTGATTCAGGATCGGCTTTACATGACGTAGTCTAGACAGAAGAGTTAGATTGATAGGAAGGTTCATGATGTTGCTTTCATGGTTGGGGAGAAGGTTCTGCTCAAGGTTTCGCCCATGAAGGGTGTTATGATATTCAGGAAGAATGGCAAGTTGAGCCCTCAGTATATTGGACTGTTTGGGGTACTTTAGAGGAATGTAGAGGTGGCATACAAACTTTCCTTGCCACCTAGTTTGTCGAGTGTGCATCCATTATTTCATGTTTCTATGCTCTAGAAGTATGTCGGTGTGGTTTGGATATCAGCATGGTTAAGTTGGATGGTGATTTGACTTATGATGTGGAGCCAGTGTCCATTTTTGATCGGCAAGTTCGAAAGTCGAGGTCAAAGAACATAGCTTCAGTGAAGGTGCGATGGAGAGTTCAGCCAGTTGAGGAGGCCACTTGGGAGAATGAGTGAGAGATGCAGAGCAGATATCCACACACATTTGAGACTCCAGGTCCATTTCAAAACCCATTCGAGGATGAACGTTTGTTTAAGAGGGGGAGGATGTAACGAACTGGCAGATTTCTTTGAGAGTTGTAGCCTCGTTCCCCTATTTACTACTCAATTTTGTTCTTTATAGTTTTTATGTGACTTGCTAGGGTTGTCGGTTCTGGTTCACAGAGAATTCAGAATGAATTGAGAAACTTAGTCTCATGGTTGAAAGCTTAAGTTAAAATGGTTGACCGGATGTTGTCTTGTGTGTAAACGACTCCAGAATGGAGTTTTGATGGCTCCGTTAGCACCGTTGGATGACTTCAGACTTAAGAGCATATCTGGATTATGATTTTGAGTTTCGTAGTGAAATTAGGCTTGAAATGGAAAAAGTTTGATTTTTAGAAAGTTTGACTAGGAGTGGACTTTTTGATATTGGGGTAGGATTGGAATTTCGAAAGTTGGAGTGGGTCTGTGGCATCATGTTTGGCTTTTGTGCAAAATCCGACTTCAATCAGACATGATTTGATAGGTTTTGGCATCTTTTGTAGAAATTGGAGTTTAAAGTTCTTTAGGCTTGAATTTATGCGCGATTTGTGTTTTTGATGTTATTTGATATGATTTGAGGGTTCAACTAATTTTTTGACATGTTTTAGAACTTGTTGGTATGTTTGGTTAAGGTCCTGGGGCCTCGGGTTGATTCCATATGGTTAACAGATCAATAGTTAAACTTTAAAAGTTGTAATTTGTTGGTGTAATCGCACCCGCAGAGCTTTGATCGCAGGTGCGGGGTGAGTTGGGCATATACGAAGTTTGGAGGGGTTTGAGTAGGTGGTTGCAGGTGCAATAGATTTTCAGCAGCTGCGTGGTCGTAGATATGGTAAAGGAGTGCAGTAGCGGAAAAAGAGGCTGGGAGCTCAGTCTGCAAAAGCGGCATTGCTGCTCGCAGAAGCGAGTTCGGAGAAGAGCGCCTCAGGTGCAGAGGAAACTGTAGTAGCGAGCGATGAGTCACTCCTGCAAAAGCAAAAGTAGGTAAGTGGCTACAGGTGTGAGAAAGCCTGGACAGAATATTTAAAAGCAAGGGTTCATGATTTTGGCATTATTTTAACATTTTGAGCTCGGGTTTTGGCCATTCTTGAGAGGATTTTTTAGGGTATTCTTGAGCTATGTTCCTTGTGATCATCATTTTATTTATAATCTTGTTTTCCCATTGATTTTCCTACCTTGTTGGTGTATATATAAGGTGGAAATTAGGGATCAAAGGCTAGGAATTTGGAGGGTTTTATTTGGGGATTTAGATGATGATTTGGTGTCGGATTTTAATAAATTTAGTATTACTGGACTCTTGGTTGAATAGGCTTTCTGGTTTTGTGTGTTTTGTTGAATTTTGAGACGTGGTCTCGGGGGCAGGCTTTGAGCCGATTTCTGATTTTTGATTAATAACTTCATATTTTCTAGTGAAATTGATTCCTTTAGCCAATGTTGATTGTATTGTACTATTTGTGGATGGATTCGAGGAATCTGGAGGTCGATTTGCGAGGCAAAGGTGTGTTGGAGTAGAGATTTGCTTGGGTTAAGGTAAGTAACAGTTCTAAATTTAGTTTTGAGGGTATAAAACCCCAGATTATATGTCATGTGATTGGTTTTGAGGTGACACACATGCTAGGTGACAGGCGTGTGGGCGTGGACCGTAGGAATTGAGACTTGGTACATTCCATTAAACAGTATAGATGATTAATTTGTTAATATCTGTAAATTCTTCGAGTGATATAGAAATTGTGCTTCTAATCCTATTAGAAATCATGCTTAGGCCATGTGTTGGTACTGTAGGGACCCTCAGAGATCGTGTACATGTTAATCTATCTGCTAAATTATTGTGTTGTATTAAGTCTCGGTTTTTCTTGGCTATCATACCTCAATCTCTATTGTTCCTTGTTGATACATTATGTCATTTATTTTTGGGTTGATATTCATGATTACTGAGAGCCTGAGAGACTAGAGAGATTGATGACTGAGTGAGATCGAGAGCCTGGTTTTGAAGATATTGATACTATAGCACGTGAGTTCTATGTGCAGAACGTGAGTTGTCCGTGTGGATCCAGATATTGGCACTATAGCACATGAGTTGTCCGTACATCACGTGTGTCATCCGTGCAAATCTAGATATTGATAGTATAGCATGTGAGTTGTTTGTTCACATTATAGTGCTTGGGGCTGAAGGAGCCCCTCCAGAGTATGTACATACTCCCAGTGAGCCAGGTACATACTAAGTGCGAGAGCCGAGTGTTGAGTGAATGGGAGGGCTGAGTGTATGTTGCCCTGAGACGATGCATTTGATTTCATTATTAGTGCACTTAGCAACCATGTATCACTGTCTTGAAAATTTCTGAAAGATATTACACTCTGCTTAACTTAAACTTGTCATGAAGTAACTGATTGGACTTCAATTGTCGAGCATGAAAGCATGCCTACTTTCCTATGTTGAAATCACTAAAATGGAACTATAATTGTAAAGCTCGTCACTACTTTCATCTCTTTATTTAGTCTTGTTACTTACTGAGTTGGTTGTACTAACGTTACACCCTGTACTTCGTGTGTAGATCCAGGTATTTCCGAACACGGTGGGTATTGATTTTATCGCAATGTCGATCTGCTGGGAGATTCTGAGGTAGCTGCACGGTGCTTCGCAGACCTTGTTTCTCCTTCCCTATCTTCTATACTTATGATATTTAGTTCTGGACTCTGTTGTACAGTATTTTTCCAGACTTGTAATATTTAGATGCCCCTGTATCATGTGACACCCTAATGTTGGGAATTTCCGTGTTGTGTTTTGGATTTTCTATACTTTTTATGAGAAATTTTATTATTTAAACTACTTTAAATCCATTTTATGTTAAAAGTATTGGAGATATTTGGTAAATGTCATTTGTCTAGTATCTCGTTAGATGTCATCATGACAGGTTAGAATTGAGTCATGACAGTTTGAGAATTATGATTTTTAGTTTAATTACTTATTGGCTTGTAACCATTCTTATAATTCCAAGGCCCAAAAAAATATTTAATGTATTATTATTTTTATAATTAATATATAAATATATTTCCTACATTTAAATTTATTCAGTACAATTCGGTAGTTTTTAAATTTATTTTTATAAAATAAAAAACCTACTCTAATTAACGGTATGGTTACAGATTTGTATAAAACCGTATAATTTTATTAAAAAAACCTAAAACTTGGTTCGGTGAGGTATGATTCGGTATAATCAAATTTTAAATATCTATTGACACCCCTAGTTGTTACCACCCATTAGTCTGTTTTGCCCTATTTAAGCGTTTAATTTATCATGGCTTACTTTTATTTAGTAGGATGTCATTCCTTTTTGATTTCTTCTCGTCTTTTTTACTTTTAGTTAGGGTTGGCAAACTGATTAAAAAAAATAATTATCCATCCATATTATCCAATAAAACGAGTTGGATAATGAACTTTTTAAAAACGGGTCAAATATGGATAAGAACGATATTATCCATTTATAAAATGGATAACCAATGGATAATTAATAGGTAAATTTTAGGGAATCTTACATAAATGTCCCAAATAAGTCTCAACTTACCAAACTCTAGCCATTAATCATAAACATACCAAAACTAACCAACACATATGATAAATTAAAAATCCAAATAAATAAGGTTCTTTTTCTGCAAGAATTATATGCAAAGATTAACTTTCATATTTTAAAACGTGATCAACAACATTTGATGCAAGATAGAAAGGAATTCCATGGATGAGGTAGCAAATAAGGTGATGAAATACAAAAAAAAATATATCTACAAGATTCCAAAAATCTAAGAAAAAAAAGAAAATTTTTCAATGGGTATGGTTGAAATTCAAAATATATATATGAGTCAATATATAAAGTTTGAGGAAGATTGGAGGTGATTTGGACTGATTTTGTATAAAAATTCATAGTTAAAATCGACTTCAATTTTTTTTTTCTGCAACACATGTATCACACATCTCGCACAGAGGTATACATGAATATACTTTCGATACACATTGGATACAAATATGATACATATGTGATTCTGAAATGATACACATATAATTTTTCATGTTCATCGCCTACTTCGAATTTTCAATTCAAACCACCTCAAAACTCCACTGAATCATCTCAAAACTGAGATTCATGTTGCTTATGATGTAACCAATCTATTCTAATAACAGCCACTCAAAATAAAGGAAGAATTTGATTTTTTTTTTTTGCAAAAATAGTTGGCGAATATTGGTAATATTTGGCTAACATTAGTAATATTTATGAATTTTCCGATGTTTTAATAAGTTACTTATAAATGAACATACCCGATGATTTTTCTAAATTTGAGAAAGTTTCATACCTGAACAATATTAAATAAAATATAACATATTTGTAGCAGTAAACCAAATATTTCATATTTGGCCAAAGAAAATTTATGTTTAATAATTAACTATCCAAAAGTAGACCATTGATCGAGAATCATGTCTAATTATTGTTCCAAGAATCTCTTTCAAGAATCATGCATAGAGTAAAAATAGCCCCCCAATAATTCCCTTCCTTTCATGAACACTTTATAAATGGAATATTATTTATGGTGAATGTCTATATTTAGAGAGATTCTAGAGTTTATTACTTGGGGGATAAGTCACCCTCTCCATATAAATAGAGGGTTCTATTTCGTTGTAATTCATCCCAAATCAATAACAATCCTCTCTCTCTCTTTCTCTGCAATATTCTTCTTCTACTTTTGTTATTTCATAACATGTTATCAGCACGAGACTCTAACCCGTTGGGTAGAAGCTTTGGGATTGAGCAAAATGATTGTCAATTGTTCCTTCGTGATTAAATTCTGAATTTAATGTATGTATTTTATCGTATTTTTCTGTGATGACCCGGCTGATCATCTTAAGAATTAATGCCCTGATCCCCTATTAAATGCATTTTCCATATTTGTTTCTACTATTTTGATTTGTCGGGATGTTCGGTTTTGAGTTTCGAAGTATTTTGGGACACTTAGTCCCAAAAAGGAGAGCTTAAGCCTTAGAATTTGGACCGTAGTTAGAATACTGTGAAGACGTCCTCGGAATGGATTTCCATTGGTTCTGTTAGATCTGTTGGGTGATTTCGTGTTTAGGAGAGTGTTGGAATTATGTTTTGGATGTCCATAGCTAATTTAGTCTTGAAATGCTGAAAGTCAAATTTTTCAAGTTTCCGGTTCGATAGTGAGATTTTTGATCCGAGCGTCGGAATGAAATTTTGGAAGTTGGAATAGCTTCGTATTGTTGAATGTGACGTGTGTACAAAAGTTATTCGGATGAGATTTGATAGACTTTTTGATCGAAAGCGTAAATTGAGAGTTTTGAAATTTTTAGGCTTGAATCTGTGGTTGATTCGTCGTTTCAATGTTGTTTTAGGTGTTTTAAGGATTGGTATAAATTTGGACTTTCTGTTTTTGGTTGAGGTCCCGGGGGCCTCAGAATGGTTTCGGAAGGTTGTCGGAAGAATTGGGAGTTGTTTGAGCAGCTTCAACTGCTTATCTTCTGTCAAAACCGCACCTGCGGTTGAGTCTTGCATATGCATAGCCGTAGAAGCGGAGGCTTCATCGCAGAAGCAGGAAAGGGGAGGAACAATAGGAGCCGCAGAAGCGGTACTGCATGTGCGTGTGGGGAGTCGCAAAGGCGGAAAGCTGAGTTTAGCGATTTTCGTAGATGCGACCTTTGTTCTGCAAAAGCAGGGCCGCAGGTGTGGTCCCATTACCTCAGAAACGGATTAGTTGAGGGCAGAACATGTAACTTGCCTTCGCGAATTTGAGTTATTTTCACCTCTTTTCAAACGGGAAGAAGCCTTGGGAGCTTTTTCAAGATAGATTTTCAAAAGAATTCATTGGGGTAAGGTTTTTGGTTCTTAAACTCATTATTGAGGTGATTTTTATCATTTTAAGCATGAAACAATTAAGAAAAATAAATGGTAAATTGAGGGTTAGGGCTTGATTAATTAGAGACCTTTGAGGGATGATTTGAGGGACCATTTGAGGTCTGATTTTTGTACTTTTGGGATACATGAACTTGTAAGAGTATGAGGATTCTGAAAATATAAATTTTATCCGATTCCGAGATGTAGGCTTGAGGGCGTTTTTGTGATTTTACCTAATTTTACGAATTAGCTTAGAACATAATTGTAGAATCTGTTACTTGAAGTGTTATTTACATTAGGCAATTGAATTGAATAGATTTGAGCCATTTGGAGTCGAGTACACATGGCAAGAGCGTTGTTACGGGTTGATTTTGAGCTGGTTCGAGGTAAGTGGCTTGCCTAACCTTGTGTTGGGGACTTCCCCTTAGGATTTGGTATTATTGATAATTGAAATGCCTTGTACTTGAGGTGATAAGTGCGTACTTGTGCTAATTGTTGAAAATTTGATTTTTTTGCGATGCAATTAGAATTATGTTTTCTTCTCCTGTTATTACTACTTGCAATTTAAGCCTGCTGTTAGCTTAAGGAAGGATGTCTACGTGACCTACCATAATTACATGCTCAAACTGTTCTTACCTGAATCCTGTGCAACATGCAAGGCTATAATTACTGTTTACCTTGATATGAAAATTGACATTTGCTAAATATTCTTCCGGTTTCTGTTATTTATTGACATTGGGACTACGAATGTGGAATTCCGGTAGGTCTCCCTTGTTTGTTTATTTGTGACTACGGAGGTGGGATTCTGGTTGATCCCCCTACAAAGTGATATCAAACTATAGGACTGCACCCGGCAGGTTCCCCCAGTACTGGATATTTATATTTTACACTACGGATCGAGATTACGGTAGATCTCTGCGTACTGATAGGTTGACTATGGGACGGGTTCCCAGGAGATCCTTTGGATATATATATATATATATATATATATATATATGATGGACTACGGGACGGTATCTCGGGCGATCTACTGGAAAGTTATAATTGGGACTACAGGACGGCAACCTGGAAGGTAACCCAGTTGTTATCTTTGTGTTGAGCAGTATTTACTTTCCGTGATCATTTTTGTCTCTGTTCTTGTTGTTTTTGTTCTTTCTATTCTATGTTATTTCTTATTATTGATCTTAAATATACTGTCTTATTTTACACTGTTATACTTATACTTGTTTAACCTCAGTAGGCCCTGAAGTTCGTCGTCACTACCCAACCGAGATTGGACTTGGCACTTACTGAGTACCATTATGTTGTACTCATTCCATTTATGAGCATGTTTTTCATGTGCAGATCCAGGTTCTTCCCCTTAATCTTTTCATCCTTGAGGCAAGGCGCTTCTGTAAAGACTTCGAGATATATTGTCCACATTCGCAGACCGAGGAGTCCCTTTCTATCTTTTCTTTAATAGTACAAACCTTCAGTATTTTCCTTTTTTGTTAGACATTTCTAAAGTTAGAACTTTTTATGTATCTGTTAGCTTGTGATTCATGGGGTTCCGATTTCTGGGAAGTGTTAGGTTGAGATTTTGTGATGACCCGGCTGGTCGTCTTAAGAATTAACGCCCCGATCCCCTATTAACTGCTTTTTCCAAGTCTATTTATGCTAATTTGAATTGCCAGGATGTTCAATTTTGAGTTTCGGAGAGTTTTTGGGACACTTAGTCCCTAAATGAGATCTTAAGTATTGGAATGTTTCCCATAGTAAAAAAAGTGTGAAGACGGCCTCCGAATGGAAATTCAATGGTTCCGTTAGTTCCGTTAGGTGATTTCGGGGTTGGGAGCGTGTTCGGAATGCGTTTTGGAGGTCTGTAGCTGATTTAGGCTTGAAATGCCAAAGTTTGAATTTTTGAAGTTTCTGGTCTGATAGTGAGACTTTGATCTAAGTGTCAGAATGGAATTCCTAATATTGCAGTAGCTCTGTCATGTCATTTGGGATGTGTGTGTAAAATTTCAGGTCATTTGGATGAAGTTTGGTTAGGTTTTTGATCGAAAGGGTGTTTTGTTAGAATTTGAAGTTCTTAGGCTTAAATCATTGGTTAATTCGAGTTTCCGACGTTGTTTTAGTTTGCTTTAGGGTTGTTACAAGTTTGAATGATATTATGAGACATGCCCGTAAGTTTGGTTGAGGTCCCGGGGGCCTCAGCTGTGTTTCGGATGCTCAACGGGCCATTTCCTCCTATTCTTTAATTGCTGTTGCTGCTTCTGGTATGCCTCTATCGCGTTCGCGAGCTGTCCTTCGCATTCGCGAAGGCTTAATTTGACCACCTGGAATTCTTCTCTTCGCATTCGCATAATCCCTTCCGTGTTTGCGAAGCCCCGCTTACTTCCCCATCGCGTTCGCATAAGCTGTCTCGTGTTCGTGTAACTATATTAGTCCGTTCTTCGCGTTCGCGAACGCTTTCACGCATTCGCGTAGGGTGACTCCTGGACCTCACTATTTTTCTTCATTGCGTTTGCGTTCCAGACGTTGCGCTAGCGTAGCTTCATGATCCCAGGCCTTCGCATTCGTGTTCTCTCCCTCGCGATCACAAAGGGCATTTTTGGCAGCTTTACTTTTCTTCTTCACGAATGCAACCTTACTTCCGCGTTCGCGATGCATAACGGGCCTGGGAAATTATAAACGTTTCAAAATCAAGGGTTTGCCATTTTTGTCAAAACACAAGCTTGGGAGCTCAGATTTGGGAGATATTTCAAGGGATTTTTGAGGGCAACGATTGGGAAACGATTCTCTACTCTCTTACGCTTAAAACCCACTAATCTAATCACGAATTCCTCCTTAATTTCGGATTTTTGAATGAAAAATGGAAAAAACATCATAGACCAAACTATTGAGTTTTGAGTCAGTGTTTCACCTCCGATTTTGGAGATTTTCATATTGTTAGACTCGTGAGAGTACGAGGGTTCTGAAAATGTAAAAATTATTCGGTTCCAATACGTTGGCCTGAAGGGTGTTTTGGTAATTTTTCTTAAATTCGCGTCTTACCTTTAAATTAAATAGTAGAATCAGTTGCTTGACATGTTATTTACGATATGTAATTGAATTGAATAGATTTGGGCAATTTGGAGTCGGATACTCATGGCAAAAATGTGGTTTCGAGTTGATATTGGAGCCGATTTGAGGTAAGTGGCTTGTCTAACCTTTTGTTAGGGACCTTTCCCCTTAGGACATGATATTTTATATTTGAATGCCTCGTATGTAAGCTGACGAGCGCGTACTTGAGCTAATTGTTGAAACATCCGTTATTTATTTGAAGCTTTTTAATTGAGTTTTCTTGCTTACCTGTTTATTCCAATTGCAAGCTTTTCCTGTGTTAGTTTAGAGAAGCATGTTTAGTTGAATTACTTGCCTATTTGCTTAAACTGTTTTGTTTGTACTCCCTGAAGCATGATAGGCTAGAATTTACTATTACTTGTTCTGAGTTTGCATTTATCTCTATACTTGAGCTATTACTGTGTGTTCTAAATTGGGACTACGGGACAACATCCCAGGAGATCCCCCTGCACGTGTTATGACCTGGGCTGAGAGTGCGAGATAACAAGAGATCCTTGGCATATGTATAGAAATATATTGAGGTACCAAGATATCCTTGGGATTCCAAGAGATCCCCGACTTTCTTATTGAGGATACCAAGAGATCCTCGGGATAGCAAGAGATCCCCAGCTTACTTATTGAGGATACCAAGAGATCCCCGGTTATCATTCTTGTTGTGAGCGGTGTTTTCCATGTGTTTGTCTTATTTCTATTTTTCCATTACTGCATTCCTTATTTATCCTGTTTGGGATTCTCGCTGCAAGCTTACATTATACTGCCTTTTTACCCTATCATTTATTATATTGTATCTTCGTAGGGCCCTGTCCTTTCTCGTCACCAGCCAACCGAGGTTAGGCTTGGAACTTACTGAGTACCGCTGTGGTGTATTCATGTTCCTTATACGCATGTTTTTCATGTGCAGATCCAGGTACCTCCACCTAGGCGCATTATCTTTGAGGCAGGGAGAGCTATGGAGAGTTCGAGGTACATCTGCCGCGTTCGCAGACCGAAGAGTCTCCATTTTTATTCTATCTTGTAGCTTTTACCCTTCTATCGTAATTTTGTTGCAGACATTTATGGAGATTATAGAACTTACTGTATTCTTCAAGCATGTGTTCCTGTGAGTTTCCGATTTTTGAGATAATATTGTAGACTATCGCGCTATTGAGTTTTATACACAGAGTGGCATTTATATACAGTTTTCCTTCTAGTTGTTTAGTTTAATTAATTACACCCATAAGTTATGTTATTTCTGCATTTTTAGGCTTATCTAGTCGTAGGGACTAGGTGCCATAACGACATGTTCACGGAGGGCGAACTGGGGTCGTGACAAGTTGGTATCAGAGCTCTAGGTTCATAGGAGTCACGGAACACAAGCCGATTTATTAAAGTCTCGCTGATCGGTACGGAGACGTCTATACTTATCTACGAGAGGCTATGTAACTATTAGGAAAAAAATTCCACTTTATTTGATTTCCTTTTCATGCGAAACCTTTGATATCACAACTATATTTTGTCTTTCTATTCTCCCATAGATGGTGAGGACGTGTGCCACTCGATATGATCAGGCACCCGCGCCCCCTACTGTAGCCGTTAGTGGCCGGGGCCGGGGTAGAGGTCAAGGACGCATACATGGTGCAGCAAGAGCACCTACACAATCTCCCACCAAGGTACCACCAGCAAGTCCAGCCGGAGTCCTGGTACCTGACACACCTACTACTACTACTGCTGCCACTACTCCAGCTCTCCAGGAAACTTTGGCTCAGTTCATGAGCATGTACACCACCTTGGACGATGCAGGGTAGCTTCCTCTTGCTGCAGCCACATCTCAGGCCAGGGGAGGAGCACCGACTCCCACTACCCACATTCCTGAGTAGCGAGTGCATGTTCAACAGGTCCCCGAGAATATTCCCACACCTCCTGCAGCGCCAGTCTAGCCTGAGGATATGGCAGCGGCTTTCGAGCAGGAGAAGTTGAGGCTTGAGAGGTTCAAAAAGTATAAGCCTCCCGAGTTCAGTGGTCTAGCATCGGAGGATGCTTTAGGATTTCTTCATGAGTGTTATCGCATTCTCTGCACTATGGGTATTTCTGGATCGAGCAGAGTTTCTTTCACTACCTTCCAGCTTTGAGGTGCCGCCTATGGTTGGTGGCGCACCTATGAGTTAGACAGTCCAGATGCGGCTGTTTCACTGACTTGGGCTCAATTTTCGGATCTATTCCTGCGAGAGTATGTTCCTCAGAGCGTCAGGGATGCATGGAGCGTAGAATTTGAGCATTTAAGCCAGGGCACTATGACTATTTCAGAGTATGCTGTCCGTTACACGAGTTTGGCTAGGCATGCACAGCCTTGGTTGCTACTGTTCGTGAGTGGGTTCGCCGGTTTATTGAGGTGCTTATTCCTCCCATCAAATCTAGCATGGCTCGCGAGTTGGAGATGGATATTTCTTACCAGTAGGTGGTGAGCATTGCTAGGAGGATTAAGGGTCTGTATGCCGGGAAGAGAGAAGATAGAGAGGCCAAGAGGTCTCGAGAATTGGGCCCCCGTACAGGTAACCATGGTAGGGGCTATATGGGTCGCCCTGTTTATTCAGCTCTTCCAGCAGTTAGCAGTGCTCCAGCTCCTTCCAGGCCTCAGGAGCCTTACTATGCACCTTTGGTTTCTAGCGCGTCTCCTGCGCGGGGTGCTTTCAAAGGTCAGTCCAGCAGACATGGCCCTAGTTAGCCACAACCACCATGTCCTCCTAGAGCTTGAATTGAGTGTGGTGACACCCGCCATGTGGTAAGGGATTTCCCTAGACTTAGAAGGAGTGTACCTCCACAGACTCCTCAGCCACAACGTGCCCCGCAAAGCTCTTAGGCCAAGATCATAGCTCCAGCTACCACCCCATCTACCCAATCGGCTAGGGGTGGAGGTCGGGGAGGTAGAGGTCGCCCGTAAGAGAGAGACCATACCAGATATTATGCTATTCCTGCTCGTATCGAGGCTGTTGCCTCTGACTCATTCATTACAAGTATTATACTGCTTTGTCAAAGAGATGCATCAGTTCTATTCGATCCGGGCTCTACTTACCCTTATGTGTCTTCTTACTTTGCTCCTTCTTTGTGCATACCTTAGGATTATTTGAGTTCCCATGTTTATGTTTCTACTCCTGTGGGGGATTCTCTTGTTGTGGATCATGTTTATCGGTCATGTCTGGTTACTATTCATGTTTTTAAGACCAGAGCAGATTTATTGTAAATCGTTATGGTTGATTTTGACATTATCTTGGGCATGGACTGGTTGTCGGGACATTTTGCTATTCTTGATTGTCATGCCAAAACCGTGACGCTGACTATGCTAGGTATTCTGCGTGTTGAACTGAGTGGTACTTTAGATCACACTCCCAGTAGAGTTATTTCTTTCCTCAAAGCTCAACGTATGGTTGAGAAGGGGTGTGCCACGTATTTAGCTTATGTGAGAGATGTTTCTGCTGATACCTCTTCTGTTGATTCAGTCCTGGTGGTTCGGGATTATCCCGATGTGTTTCCAGCTGATTTTTTGGGTATGCCGCCCGATAGAGACATTGATTTTCGCATTGATCTGTTGCCTAGCACTCAGCCCATTTCCATCCCTCCATATCGTATGGCTCCTCCTAAGTTGAATGAGTTGAAGGATCAGTCGTAGGAATTTCTTAATAAGGGTTTTATTCGCCCCAGTGTTTCACCGTGGGATGCTTCTGTGTTGTTTGTGAAGAAAAAGGATGGCTCCATGCATATGTGTATTGATTATCGCCAGTTGAACAAGGTTACAGTGAAGAACTGTTATCCTTTGCCTCGTATTGATAATCTGTTTGACCAACATCAGGGCGCACATGTGTTTCTAAGATTGACTTGCGTACAGGTTACCATCAGTTGAAGATTCGAGAGCCAGATATCCCGAAAACTGCCTTCAGGACTCGGTATGGCCATTACGAGTTCCTTGTTATGTCATTTGGGCTGACCAATGCCCCAGCAACTTTTATGCATTTGATGCACAGTGTGTTCGGGCAATATCTCGACAGATTTGTTATTGTTTTTATTGATGATATTCTGGTATATTCCCGAAGTCGGAAAGATCATGAGCAGCATATGAGGACCGTGCTTCAGACCCTGAGAGAGAAGAAATTATATGCGAAGTTCTCAAAAAGTGAGTTTTAGTTGAGTTCTGTGGCATTCTTAGGGCACGTGGTTTCGAGTGAGGGCATTCAGGTGGATCCGAGAAAGATAGAGGCCATGCAGAGTTGTCCCAGGCCATCCTCAGCTGTAGAGATTCACAGTTTCCTTGATTTGGCGTGCTACTACCGTCGTTTTGTGGAGGGATTTTCATCGATTGCGGCCCCTATCATTAGATTGACCCAGAAGGGTGCCCTATTTCAGTGGATAGAGGAGTGTGACGCGATCTTTCAGAAGCTCAAGATAGCCTTGACTACAGCCCCAATTTTGATATTGCCTACCGGTTTGGGGTCTTATACTGTCTATTGTGATGCCTCGAGAGTTAGCCTCAGAGTAGTGTTGATGCAGGACAGTAGGGTGATTGCCTACGCTTCTAGACAGTTAAAGATACATGAGAAGAATTACCCTGTCCACGACCTAGAGTTAGCCGCTATTGTTCATGCCTTGAAGATCTGGCGTCATTATTTGTACGGTGTTCCTTGTGAGATCTATACTGACCATCAGAGTTTTCAGCACTTGCTCAAGCAAAAGGATCTAAATTTGCGCAAGAGGAGGTGGTTAGAGTTGCTAAACGATTATGATATCACTATTCTATATCACTCGGGCAAGGCCAATATGGTGGTTGATGCCTTGAGTCACCGGGCGGAGAGTTTAGGGAGTTTGGCATATTTACCAGCTTCAGAGAGGCCTATGGCAATGGATGTTTAGGCCTTAGCCAGTCAGTTTGTGAGATTGGACCTTTCGGAGCCTAGTCGGGTTCTAGCTTGTGTGGTTTCCCGGTCTTTTTTATTTGATCGTATCAGGGAGCGACAATATGATGACCCTCATTTGCTTGTCCTTAAGGACAAGGTTGAGCATGGGGATGCCACATATGTGACCATTGGAGATGATGGGGTATTAAGGATGCAGGGTTGGCTTTGTGTGCCCAATGTGTGTGTGCTTCGAGAGTTGATTCTAGCAGAGGCCCATAGTTTGCGGTATTCTATCCGTCCGGGTGCTGCGAAGATGTATCAGGACTTGAGGCAACACTATTGGTGGAGGCGGGTGAAGAAAGATATAGTCTGGTATGTATCTAGATGCCGCAACTGTCAGCAGGAGCACCAGAGACCGGGCGGGTGCTTCAGCAGATATAGATTCCGGAGTGGAAGTGGGAGCGGATCACCATGGACTTTATAGTGTGACTCCCATGGACCTTGAAGAAGTTTGATGCTATCTAGGTTATTGTGGATCGGCTGAGCAAGTCCGCTTATTTCATTCCTGTGTGTACCACTTATTCTTCGGAGCGTTTGGCAGAGATTTATATCCGGGAGATCATCGGTCTGCATGGTATTCTAGTTTCTATCATTTCAAACAGAGTTACTCAGTTCACATCACGGTTCTGGAGGGCCGTTAAATAGGAGTTGGCTACTCGGGTGGAGTTGACCACATCATTTCACCCCCAGATGGATGGACAGTCTGAGCGCACTATTCAGATTCTTGAGGCTATGCTCTGCACATGCGTGATTGAGTTTGGAGGGTCCCGGGATCAGATCTTGCCATTGGCGGAGTTTGCTTACAACAACAGTTATCAGTCCAAAATTCATATGGCGCCGTATGAGGCCTTGTATGGTAGGCGGTGTAGATCTCCGATGGGTGGTTAGTTCGAGCCTGGCGAGTCCAGACTATTGGGTACAGATTTTGTTCAGGTTTCTTTGGAGAAGGTCAAGGTAATTCAGGATGGACTCCGTACATCCCAGTCCAGACAGAAGAGCTATAGGGACCGGAAGGTTCGTGATGTTTCCTTTATGTTTGGAGAGCGGGTCCTGCTTCTGGTTTTGCCTATGAAGGGTGTTATGAGATTTGGGAATAAAGGGAAGTTGAGTCCGAGATTTATTCCTCCTTTTAAGATATTGAGGCGTGTTGGCGAGGTTGCTTATGAGGTTGCTTTACCTCCCAGCTTGGCAAGAGTTCATCCGGTATTTCATGTTTTGATGCTCCGGAGATATCACGGTGACCCGTCGCACGTGTTGGATTTCAGTTCTGTCCAGTTGCACAAGGATCTATTTTATGTTTAGGAGCCAGTGTCTATATTGGACAGACAGATCAAAAAGTTGAGGTCAAAGAACATTGCTTCAGTAAAGGTTCAGTGGCGGGGTCAGCCAGCCGAGGAAGCGGCCTAGGAGACCTAGCACGATATGCACAGCAGTTACACTTATCTTTTCACTACTTCAGATATGTCTTTATGGTCGTTTGAGGACGAACGAATGTTTAAGTGTAGGAGGATGTGACGACCAAGTCAGTCGTCTTCAGAATTAACGCCCCGATCCCCTATTAACTGCTTTTCCCAAGTTTATTTATGCTAATTTGAATTGTTGGGATGTTCGGTTTTGAGTTTCAGAGAGTTTTTGGGGCACTTAGTCACTAAATGAGAGTTTAAGTGTTGGAAAGTTTTCCTTAGTTGGAACAGTGTGAAGACGGCCTCGGAATAAAAATTCAATGGTTTCGTTAGGTCCGTTAGGTGATTTCGGGGTTGGGAGCGTGTTTGGAATATGTTTTGGAGGTCCGTAGCTGATTTAGGCTTGAAATGCCGAAGTTTGAATTTTTAAAGTTTCTGATCCAATAGTGAGACTTCTATCCGAGGGTCGGAATGGAATTCCAAAAGTTGCAGTAGATCCATCCTGTCATTTGGGATGTGTGTGTAAAAGTTCAGATCATTTTGATGAGGTTTGGTTAGGTTTTTGATCGAAAGCATGTTTTGTTAGAATTTGAAGTTCTTAGGCTTAAATCATTGGTTAATTCTAGTTTTCAGCATTGTTTTAGGTGGCTTTAGGGTTGGTACAAGTTTGAATTATGTTATGGGATATGTCCGTAGGTTTGGTTAAGGTCCCGAGGGCCTCAGTTGTGTTTCGGATTCTCAACGGGGCATTTCCTCGTATTTTTGAACTGTTGTTGCTGCTTCTGGGATGCCTCTATCGCGTTCGCGAGCTGCCCTTCCCGTTCACGAAGGCTTAATTTGACCACCTGGAATTCTTCTCTTCGCGTTCGCATAATCCCTTCCGCGTTCGCGAAGCCCTCTTACTTCCCCATCACGCTCGTGTAAGTAACTATGCTAGTCTGTTCTTCGCATTCGCGAATGCTCTCACGTGTTCGCGTAGTGTGACTCCTGGTCCTCGCTATTTTTCTTCATCGCGTTCGCATTCCAGACGTCGCGTTCGCGTAGCTTCGTGATCCTAGGTCTTCGCATTCACGTTCTCTCCCTCGCAATCGCGAAAGGCATTTTTAGCAGCTTCAATTTTTCTTCTTCACAAACACGATCTTACTTCCGCGTTCGTGATGCATAATGGGCCTGGGCAGTTATAAACATTTCAAAACCGAGGGTTTGCCATTTTTGTCAAAACACAAGCTTGGGAGCTCGGATTTGGGAGATATTTCGAGGGATTTTCGAGGGCAACGATTGGGTAACGATTCTCTACTCTCTTATGCTTAAAACCCACTAATCTAGTCATGAATTCCTCCTTAATTTCGGATTTTTGGGAGATTTTTATATGGTTAGACTCTTGAGAGTACGAGGGTTCTGAAAATGTGAAAATTATCCTGTTCCGAGACGGTGGCCTGAGGGGCATTTTGGTCATTTTTCTTAAATTTGCGTCTTAGCTTTATTAAGTAGTAGAATCAGTTGCTTGAGATGTTATTTACGATATGTAATTGGATTGAATAGATATGGACCATTTGAAGCCGGTTTGAGGTAAATGGGTTGTCTAACCTTGTGCGGGGGACCTTTCCCCTTAGGACATGATATTTGATATTTGAATGCCTCGTATGTGAGGTGACGAGCGCGTACTTGAGCTATTTGTTGAAAAATCCATTTTTTATTCGAAGCTTTTTAATTGAGTTTTCTTGCTTACCTGTTTATTCTAATTGCAAGCTTTTCCTGTGTTAGTTTAGGGAAGCATGTTTAGTGGACTTCCTTGCCCATTTGCTTAAACTGTTTTATTTGTACTCCATGAAGCATGTTAGGAAAGAATTTACTATTACTTGTTCTGAGTTTGCATTTATCTTGATACTTGAGCTGTTATTGTGTGTTTTAAATTGGGACTATGGGACGATATCTCGAGAGATCCCCCTACACGTGTTATGACCTAGGCTGAGAGTGCGGGATACCAAGAGATCCCTGGCACATGTATATAAATATATTGAGGATACCAAGAGATCCTCGGGATACCAAGAGATCCCCTGCTTAATTATTGATGATACCAAGAGATCCCCGACTTACTTATTGAGGATACCAAGAGATCCTCGAGATACCAAGAGATCCCCGGTTATCATTCCTGTTGTGAGCGGTGTTTTCCCTGTGTTTGTCTTATTTCTATTTTTTCATTACCGTATTTTTTACTTATCCTGTTTGGGATTCTCGCTGTATGCTTACATTATACTGTCTCTTTACCCGATCATTTATTATATTGTAACTCAGTAGGGCCCTGACCTTCCTCGCCACTACCTAACCGAGGTTAGGCTTGACACTAACTGAGTTCCACTGTAGTGTACTCATGCCCCTTCTGAGCATGTTTTTCATGTGCAGATTTAGGTACCTCCACCCAGGCACATTATCTTTGAGTAAGGGAGAGCTACGCAAACTTCGAGGTACATCTGCCGCGTCCGCAGACCGGAGAGTCTCCTTCTTTATTCTATCTTATAGCGTTTAGCCTTCTATCGTATGTTTGTTGTAGACATTTTTGGAGATTAGTGCACTTACTGTATTCTTCTAGCTTGTGTTCCCATGAGTTTCCAGGTTTTGGGATGATATTGTAGAGTTTTGCACTATTTATTTTATATGCAGAGCGGTATTTATATACTATTTTCCTTCTAGTTGTTTAGTTTAATTAATTATTTCCGTATTTTTAGGCTTACCTAGTCGTAGGGACTAGGTGCCATCACGACATCGTCACGGAGGGCGAACTGGGGCGGTGATAGATTTCTTTTCCTCTTATATGCCAGGCGATATCATAAACATTATTTTATCTTGGGTTTTATATTATTTTCTTTCCGCAACTTGTTTCTTTTTTGCATTTGTTAGGCTTACCTAGTCATTGAGACTAGGTGCTATCATGATAGTTCATAGAGGGCGAACTAGGGTCGTGACAAGTTGATATCAGAGCTCTAGGTTCATAGGAGTCATAAATCACAAGCCGGTTTATTAGAGTCATGCTGATCAGTACTGAAACGTATGTACTTATCTACAAGAGTCTTTGTAACTGTTAGGATAATTCCACTTCATTTGATTTCCTTGTCGTGTGAGATTTTGTTATCATAATTCTTAACTTCTATCGTCTATTCTCTTACATATGGTGAGCACATGTGATACCCGAGATGAATAGGCACCCGCACCCCCTACTACAGCCGACAGAGGTCGGGCCGGGGTAGAGGTCGAGGACACGCATGTGGTGCAGCTAGAGCACCTGCGTGAGCTACCATTGAGGAGCCACTAGCAGTGCCAGTCGGAGCCCAGGCACCTGATACGCCTACTGCTACTACCACGCCAGCACTTCATGAGACTCTGGCACAATTCATGAGCATGTACATTACTTTAGCTTATTCAGGGTTGCTTCCCTTTACTGCAGCTACATCCTAGGCTGTGGGAGGAGCATAGACTCCCAGCGCCTGCACTGTTGAGTAGCGAGTGCATGTTTATCAGGTTCCAAAGGTTATTCCGGTATAGCCCATAGTTCCAAATCAGCTCGAGGACAGGGCAGCAGCTTCCAAAAATGAGCAGCAGAGGCTTGAGAGGTTCTAGAAGTACAAGCCTCCTGTATTTAGCAGACTAGCATCAGAAGATGCTTCGGATTTCTAGATGAGTGCTACTGTATTCTCTGTAATATGGTTATATCAGGATCAAGCGGGGTTTCCTTTACTACTTTTAAGCTTCGAGGAACTGCCTATGAGTGGTGGTATACTTATGAGTTAGATAGTCCGAATGAGGCAGCTTCCCTGGCTTGGACTCGGTTTTCAGATATGTTCCTAAGAGAGTATGTTTCTCGGAGCCTCAGGGACACATGGCACACAGAGTTTGAGCATTTGCGCCACGGTACTATGACTGTCTTGGCGTATACTGTCTGTTTCACCAGCTTGGCTATACATGCACCAATCTTGGTTTCTACTATTCGAGAGAGGGTTCACTAATTTATTTAGGGGCTTATTCCCAATATCGGGTCTAGTATGGCCCCTGAGTTTGAAATGTATATTCATTATCAATAGGTGGTGAGCATTTCTAGGAGGATTGAGGGTATATATGCTAGGGATAGAGAGGAGAGGGAGGCCAAGAGGTCTCGATAGTCGGGCCATTATTCTGGTGCCCGTGCCCCTAGTTCAGGTCGTCATGGTAGAGATTATATGAGTCACCCTATTCATTCAGCTCGTCCAGTAGCCGGTAGTATTCCAGCTCCTCCTAGGCCTCAGGATCCTCATTATGCACCTACGGTATCTAGCGCGCCTCCTGCGCGGGGTGATTTCAGTGGTCAGTCTAGCCAACCTGGCCTGAGCCAGTCACAGCCTCCATGTCCTCCTAGAGCTTGATTTGACTGTGGTGACACATGACATATTGTAAGGGATTGCCCCAGACTTACGAGGGGTGCACCTCCAAATACTTCTCAGCCACAACGTGCCCCATAGAGTTCTCAGGCTATGGTTACAGCTCCAGTTACTACCCCACCTTCTCATCCAACTAGAGGTGAAGGTAGGGGAGGTAGAGGTCGCTCTAGAGGGGGAGGACAGGCCATATACTATGCCCTTCCTTCCCGTACCGAGGTTGTTGCATCCAACTCTGTCATCACATGTATTGTCCTGGTTTATCATATAGATGCATCGATTCTATTCAATTTAGGATCCACTTATTCTTACGTGTTTTCTTATTTTTCTTCGTATTTGGGTGTATCTCTGGATTCTTTGAGTTCCCCTATTTATGTTTTTACTCCTATGGGAGATTCTCTTATTGTGGACCGCATTTATAGATCGTATTTGGTTGCTCTTAGTGATTTTGAGACCAGAGTCGATTGATTATTGCTCAGTATGGTAGATTTTGATATGATCTCTAGCATGGACTTGTTGTTGCCGCATTATGCTATTCTTAATTGTCACACCAAAACCGCGACGCTGGCTATGCCAGGTGTACCGCATGTTGAGTGGAGGGGTGCTTTAGATTACACTCATAGTACACATATTTATTTCCTTAAGGCTCAGAGTATGGATGAGAAGAGGTATGATGCGTATCTAGCTTATGTGAGAGATGTCAGTATTGATACCTCTTCCGTTGATTCAGCCCCAGTAGTACGAGATTTTTCTGATATGTTTCCCACTAACCTTCCAGGCATGCCGCTTGATAGAGATATTGATTTTGGCATTGATATGTTGCCGGGCACTCAGCCCATTTCTATTCCTCCGTATCGTGTGGCTACTCCTGAGTTGAAGGACGAGTTACAAGAATTGCTTGATAATGGTTTTATTAGGCCTAGTGTATCACCTTGGGGTGCTCCTGTCTTGTTTGTGAAGAAGAAGGTGGTTCTATACGTATGTGTATTGATTATCACGAGTGGAACAAAGTTATAGTGAAGAACCATTCCTTTGACTCGTATTGATGATTTATTTGACCAGTTACAGGGTGCGGGAGTGTTTTCTAAGATTGACTAGCGTTCAGGGTGCCATCAGTTGAAGATTCGGGAGCCAGATATCTCAAAGACTGCTTTTAGAACTCGGTATGGTCGTTATGAGCTACTTGTCATGTCATTTAGGTTGACCAATGCCTTAGTAGCCTTTATGCATTTGACGTACAGCGTGTTCTGACTTAATCTTGACTCGTTCGTTATTGTCTTTATTGATGATATTCTGGTATATTCCCGGAATCGAAAAGATCATGAGCGGCACATGATGATAGTGCTTTAGACTTTGAGAGAGAAGAAGTCATATGATAAGTTCTCGAAATGTGAGTTTTTGTTGGATTCCATGGCATTCTTGGGTCACTTGGTTTTAGAGAGGGGATAAGGGTTGATCCAAAGAAAGTAGAAGCAGTGCAAAGTTGGCCCAGACCATCCTCAGCTACAGAGATCCATAGTTTCCTCAGATTGGTGGTTTACTACCATTGTATTGTGGAGGGGTTTTCATTGATTGCTTCCCCTATGACCAGGCTTACCTAGAAGGTTGCTCCATTTCAGTGGACGGAAGAGTGTGAGGCAAGCTTCTAGAAGCTCAAGAAAGCTTTGACTAAAGCACCAGTTTTGATATTGCTTACAGGTTCGAGGTCTTATATTAATTATTGCGATGCCTCGAGGATTGGCCTTAGAGCGGTATTGATGCAGGACGGTACAGTGATTGCTTACGCGTCCAGTCAGTTAAAGGTACATGAGAAGAATTATCCTGTCGATGATCTTGAGTTAGCTGCTACTATTCACCTTGAAGATTTGGCGTCATTATTTGTACGGTGTGCTTTGTGAGATTTATACTGATCACCGGAGTTTACAGAATCTGTTCAAGCAGAAGTATCTTAATTTGTGCTAGAGGAGATGGCTAGAGCTGCATAACGACTATTATATCACTATTTGGTGTCACCCGGACAAAGCCGATGTGGTGGCCGATGCTTTGAGTAGCCGGGTAGAGAGTTTGGGGAGTTTGGCTTATTTGCCAGCTACGGAGAGGCTCATGGCAATGGATATTCAGGCCTTAGTCAGCCAGTTTGTGAGATTGGATATTTTTGAACCCATTCGGGTTCTAGATTGCATGGTTTCTCGGTCTTCCTTATTTGATAGTATCAGGGAGCGTCAGTATGATGACCATCATTTGCTTGTCCGCAAGGACAAGGTTCAACATGGTTATGACATAGATGTGACTATTGGTGATGATGGGGTATTGAGGATGCAGGGTCGGATTTGTGTACCCAATGTTGATGTGCTTCGGTAGTGGATTCTAGAAGAGGCCCATAGTTCGCGGTATTCCATTCATCCAGGTGCTGCGAAGATGTATCAGGATCTAAGATAGAACTATTGTTGGAGGCGGATGAAGAATGATATAGTTGGATTTGTAGCTCGTTGCCTCAACTGTCAGCAAGTGAAGTATAAGCACCAGAGACCGAGTCGGTTGCTTCAGCAGATAGAGATTCTGGAGTGGAAGTGGGAGCAGATCACCATGGACTTTGTAGTTGGGCTTCCACGGACTCTGAGGAAGTTCGATGCCATTTGGGTGATTGTGAATCGGCTGAACAAGTCCACACACTTCATTCTATGTGTACCACCAATTCGTCATAGCGGTTGCAAAAGATTTATATTCGGGAGATTGTTCGTCTGCATGGTATTCCAGTTTCCATCATTTCAGATAGAGGAACGCAATTCACATCACGAATCTGGAGGGTCGTTCAGCATTAGTTGGGTACTCAGGTGGAGTTGAGTACAGCATTTCACCCTGAGACAAATGGTCAGTTTGAGTGCACTATTCAGATTCTTGAGGAAATGCTATGTGCGTAGGTGATTGAGTTTTGATGGTCTTGGGATCAGTTCATGCCATTGAAGGAGTTTACATACAATAATAGTTATCATTCCAACATTCAGATGGCACCATATGATGCTTTATATGGTAGGCGGTGTAGATCCCTGGTGGTTTGGTTTGTGCCGAGTGATGCTAGATTATTGGGCACAGACTTTGTTCAGGATGCTTTGGAGAACGTTAAGGTGATTCAGGATAGACACTGTACATCCCAGCCAAGATAGAAGAGCTACGCGGACCGGAATGTTCGTGATGTTTTCTATATGGTTGGAGAGTGAGTACTGCTTCGGGTATCGCCTATGAAGGGTATTATGAGATTCAGGAAGAAAGAGAAGTTGAGTCCGAGGTTTATTGGTCATTTTGAGATATTGAGACGTGTTAGGGAGGTTGCTTATGAGCTTACCCTATCTCCCAGCTTTGTAGGAGTTCATCCGGTATTTAATATTTTGATGCTCCGCAGGTATCATAGTTATCAGTCGCATGTGTTAGATTTTAGTTCAATCTAGTTGGACAAAGATCTATGCTATGTTGAGGAGCTAATGGCAATAATGGACAGACAAGTTAGAAAGCTACGGTCAAAGAACATTGCATTAGTGAAGGTTTAGTGGCGAGGCCAGCCAGTCGAGGAGGCGACCTGGGAGACCGAGCAGGATACGTACAGTTGTTACCCTCATCTTTTCACTACTTAAGGTATGTGTCTATGCTCTTTCGTGGACGAATGAATATTTAAGTGTAACAGGATGTGATGTCATGGTCGGTTGTCTTAAGATTTAACGCCCCGATCCCCTATTAACTACATTCTCCATATTTGTTTCTGCTATTTAGATTTGCCGGGATGTTCCATTTTGAGTTTCGGAGTGTTTTGGGACACTTAGTCCCTGAAAGGGAACACTGTGAAGACGGCCTCAGAATGGATTTTTGTTGGTTCTGTTAGCTCTGTTGGGTGATTTCAGGATTAGGAGCGTGTTCGGATTGTGCTTTGGAGGTCCGTAGCTAATTTAGGCTTGAAATGCCGAATGTCAAATTTTTGAAGTTTCGGGTTCGATAGTGAGATTTTTGATCCGAGGGTCGGAATGAAATTTCGGAAGTTAAAGTATCTCTATAGTGTTGAATGTGATATGTGTGCAAAATTTCAGGTCATTCAGTTGAGGATTGATAGAGTTTTTGATCGAAAGCCTAAGTTGAGAGTTTTGGAATTTTAGGCTTGAATCCGTGGTTGATTCGTCGTTTCAATGTTGTTTTAGGTGTTTTAAGTACTGGTATATGTTTGGATAGTGGTACTAGACTTGTTTGGGAGTTGTTTGAGCAGCTTCAGCTATTGATCTTCTGTCAAAACCACACCTGCAGTTTGGGTCCCGCAGGTGCATAGCCGCAGAACATATAAAAACTTGCCTTCCCAAATTCGATTTATTTTCACCTCTTTTTAATGGGAAGAAGCGTTGGGCAGAATTTTCAAGGGAAATTTTTAGAGGAATTCATTGGGGTAAGGTCTTTTGTTCTTAAACTCGTTATTGAGGTGATTTTTATCATTTTAAGAATGAAAAATTAAGGAAAATCAGTGGTAAATTGAGGGTTAGGGCTTGATTAATTAGAGACCTTTGAGGGATGATTTGAGGGACCATTTGATTTTGGTACTTTTGGGATGCATGAACTCGTGAGAGTATGAAGATTCTGAAAATATAAATTTTACCCGCTTCCGAGACGTGGGATCGAGGGGCATCTTGGTCATTTTAACTAATTTTGCGTATTAGCTTACAACTTAATTTTGGAATAAGTTATTTTAAGTGTTATTTATATTACGCAATTGAATTGAATAGATTTGGGCCATTTGGAGTCGAGTACTTGTGGTAAGAGTGTGGTTATAGGTTGATTTTGAGCTGGTTCGAGGTAAGTGGCTTGCCTGACCTTGTGTGTGGGACTTCCCCTTAGGATTTGGTATTATTGATAATTGAAAGGCCTTGTACATGAGGTTACGAGTGCGTACATGTGCTAATTGTTGAAAATCTGATTTTTTGCTAAGTAATTAGAATGGTGTTTTCTTCTCCTGCCATTACTACTTGCAATTTAAGGTTGTTGTTAGCTTAGGGAAGGATGTCTAAGTGATCTACCTACTTTACTTGCTCAAAGTATTCTTACCTGAATTTTGTGCAGAATGCTAGTCTAGAATTACCGTCTACCTTGAGATGGAAATTAACATTTGCTGAATATTTTTCCGGTTGTTGCTGTCTATTTACATTGGGACTACGGATGTGGGATTCCGATAGATCCCCATTGTTTGTTTATTTAAGACTGGTAGATCCCCCTGCACAGTGATATGGAACTATGGGACTGTACCCGGTAGGTTCCTCTAGTATTGGATATTTTTATTTGGGACTACGGATCGGGATTCTGGTAGATCCCCGCTCATTGTTAGTTGGACTACGGGACGGAATCCCGGAAGATCCTTCGGTTATATATATATATATATATATGATGGACTACGGGACAATATCCCGCGAGATCCACTGGAAAGTTTTAATTGGGACTACAGGACGGTATCTTGGAAGGTACCCCGGTTGAAATCTCTGTGTTGAGCTGTACTTCCTTTCCGTGATTATTTTTATTTCAGTTCTAGTTGTTGTTGTTCTATCTTACTGCTGCTCTTAATTATAATGTCTTATTCTACTCTGTTATACTTGTACTTGTTGAACCTCAGTAGGGCCCTGACATTCCTTGTCACTACCCGACCGAGGTTAGGCTTGGCACTTACTGACTACCGCTATGGTGTACTCATACCTTTTCTGCGCATGTTTTTCATGTGCAGATCCAGGTTTTTCCATTCAGTCTTATCATCCTTGCGGTGAGGCGCTTCTATAGAGACTTCGAGGTATATCTGCCACGTCTGTAGACCGAGGAGTTCCTTTCTATCTTTTCTATAATAGTACAACCCTTCGGTATTTTTCATTTTTGTTAGACATTTTTGGAGTTAGATCTTTTTATGTATCTCTTAGCTTGTGATTCATGGGGTTCTGGATTTTAGGAAGTTTAGGTTGAGATTTCTTGTATTTTTATATTCTAGCGGCTATCTTAAACATTATTTCATCTTGTTATTTCGGGTTTTATATTATTTTCTTTCCGTGACTTTTTTCTTTTTCGCATTTGTTAGGCTTACCTAGTCGTAGAGACTAGGTACCGTCACGATAGTTCATGGAGGGCGAACTAGGGTTGTCACATTTTCTCTTTTATTCTATAATTTGATTTTAAATACAAGCAAAGAAAATAAATTTTGATTTAAACATTTATGGAGTTAGTTAGATATTATAACCATTCAAAGTGGTAAAAATTCTATGTCTTGTCATGATCAAAGTTATGTATGATCGTGAGCACAAGAAGTGAAAATCCGTCCCCTTCAATTTGCTCCATTCTCATTTCCTTAAGAGAATATGATAGTAATATGTGATAAGTCTGAAAGAAGACAAAATTATTACCGTGAAGGTAACAATGGATGTGGACGTGGCAATAGACTAAATTATAATCATCATCATTCTGATAATGAGAATAATAAGGATTGTCAAAATAATCCTTCACTTTGTGAAAGTAATATTTGTCATTGATTTGACATGAGATTTTATAAAGCACATATAGATGATTATGGTCAATTCATGATGTGAATGTGACAAAATAAGATTTATAAATACATATTCTTTCTTGGAAGAATATGAATGTGCTAGTGGTAGTGAATATACGACACTAACCTCTAGAAAGAAGTTTGGGATGAAATAAGAAAATTATTTTATTATATGGCATAAATGGTCATTACTCACGTACATATTGTATGTCAAAATATTTTGGCATTGTGATCATTAAAAGACAACAGCAATGGAAGAAACAGATCTTGCATATAATTTTGACCATAATCATAATGGCATAACTTCTCTTCAAAAGAGATATTTACCATATGGATGTTGATGAATATGTTGTTGTACCAAATTAATTGAGATCTCTAGAAGAGCCAATTATTACTATTTTGGAGAAACACGGTTGATTACCAATAAGGTATTGTGTTGTAGTATGTCTCAAAGAAATTTATTCGGTTTCCAAAGTATACGCGAAATCGATTCATTACATTGAGACTATAAATAAAGGAAAGATTTAATATCTTATATTACTACAACTTATAGCTGGGTAATATATATGTGAAAAGCTACCTGCTTTATTATCTAGTTTGTACTACACAAATAAAAGAATACCACAATAAAGTGGATGTTTATTGATATAAAAACTCATATAACAATAAACTGGGAGTTTATTGATAATTGCACATGTCATGCTGTAATTCTGAAGTTTATCAATATTGATAATTTATTCTGTTGGCAGATTTAGCCATATCAATTTAAGTATGATGTGCAAAAATAATAGAGAATTCACATGGGTAAATATTAAAAGAACTAGAAAGTTCTTTACGAATTCTCTTATATTGCTTGTTCTCATT
Source organism: Nicotiana glauca (assembly GCA_026770625.1). NCBI lineage: Eukaryota > Viridiplantae > Streptophyta > Magnoliopsida > Solanales > Solanaceae > Nicotiana > Nicotiana glauca. Next base: position 94,780 of record MU716305.1, read on the forward strand.
AATTAATAGATCAACTAAAATTGGGTAGAGAGATATTCTAATTTTTACGAGATCATGCAAGCAGCTCCCAATGGGGCCCTCTTAGGTGGTGGTCGACCTACTTCACGTTATAACTATTTGGACGCCTACTTTTTGCTCCTTTTTGACTCAACTTTGTCTCCAAACTTCTCCTAACCCTCCTAAACAGATACCATAAATGTTTGAAGTGATTCCAAAGTAATTACACCATATTTAAACATCAAAAGTTAGTTCTAGTGAAGAACAATACCTCTTTGAGGTTGTGTTGTCATTGAGGATAGTGGTGGGCTATGTTTGACTGAATTTTCAAGTGTTTAATGCTGGTTTAGGTATGTAAAATACTCTACTATATGTTCTTGAAGTTGTTTGTATGTATTTGAGCAAGATACTATAGGAGAAGACTTGAAATAGTTTGAGATATTATTGTTCTTAATGGACTATTTCGAAAATGTTGTTTCCATGAACTTTAAATTGTTGGAAACCTTCAGAAATGACTTGTTTATGCTGTTATTTTCATGAAAATATTGTCTACATATCGAACTTGCTATTGGTATTGTGAATAAGAAGATAAAGTACAATATAACAATGGAAAGTTGTACTTATTATTGTTGGATTGGTGGGTTGTTTGAGTGTGGATTAGGTGATTAATAGGAGGTCTTACGTCCTCTGATTTTGCTTAGTACCATACTGGACATGTTTTTAAGTTAACTAATCTATTTTAATGGGGTTGAAGGGCGCTAAAGGATTCAATCCAAGCTTGTCACTCGTCGTGATATGTTGATGCCTTATTTTGTACCTTATTGTTGTATTTCTCTGGTTTTTATTGATTCTATATGGTATTGGAGGAGACGCTCATTACAGGGAAGATATTGCCCAAATTTACATAACGAGCTACTAGTTTAAGTTGCGGACTTAGCCTTTACTCAGCACTTATTTTGAATATCCTTATGCTAGAGTAGATTGAGTTGAGTTGTTTGAAGAATTGCTTAGAATGTATTAAGGACTCAAAAGAGTTAAGGTTTGTAAGACTATCGCTTTTTTTCTTTTGACATGATCCATATGATACGAACAAAACGAGCAAACGCACAAGTTTCATAAATCTAGAAGTACTAGGGGTGCATATGTTCTTGATTTTCCATGTGTCCTATTATTATTTCTTCTGTTCATGGGTCTCAAAAAATACGTGACTTGATAAAGTTTATCTTAAGGCATAATGATCTTATGACATTCCGTGACATCTTATTGATTTACCTATTATGCATTGCATTCATTTATACCTGTACATTGGCCCATGACTAGATGGTGTTAGTCTCAGTATCGGCAACAATGAAAGGCTTCCTTTCCTTCGAAGTTTATTTTAGTCTTGTGATATGCTTAGAGTTGATGCCCCCTTTTTGTCACGACCCAAAACCCCGCACTGGTCGTGATGGCACCTCACGTGAAGACAAGGCCAGTCAACTAACCCAACTCGTCTCTTTCAAAGTAGTTAAACACAAATGAACAGCAAAAAACGACTTAATGATATTAATTAATGAAATTTACAACCCAACACAGCCCAAACCGGGGTGTCACAAGTCACGAGCATCTATCAGAGTATAAATACAACTACAAGACCTAAAATATACGAAGCCGGAATAATTGAACCAAAAGAGAGAAAAATGGTGTTGCGAATGCAGGCAGTCACATTGCTACTCTTATAGCTCTGCCCCTGATCAGCCAAAACCCGCTGCCGGGTGAACAAAATACATGCATCTGCACGGGAGGTGTAGGGAGTAATGTGAGTACTCCAACTCAGTGAGTAATAAGGGTAAATAACAACTGAGCGGTAAGAAATCACGTAAAGAAAACCATCATGCTATATAGGAGCAGTGAAAAGCCCTTTGAGAGAAAACAGTGAAGCTGTAAAATCTTTAGAAATATCTTAGCTCAGTGTAAAACCTCTTTTGAAAATGACTTTTTCAATAGTTATGCAATTGAATTCAAAAAAAAAAACACATTGTACGGATAAGCACAGAAGTCCGTCTCTCGGGCACCACACTCGGTTATCAGATAATACCATAATAACAGGTGAATATTGCAAGAAGAAGCACAAACAGCATAAAATGGCAGACAAATGAAATAAGGTAAACACATATATCGCTGCGGCATGCAGCCCAATCCATTTAATGTCAACGACGCTCACTAGGGGTGTGTACGGACTCCGGAGGGGCTCCTACAGCCCAAGCGCAATATCAAGCCATCTCGTGGCATCAATTAGGCTCTCGGCCTCAATATCAATATAGTACTGCTACGGCGTGCAGCCTGATCCATAAGTATCATCACAATACGGGCCCTCGGCCTTACTTAGTCAACAAAATCACGTAAGCCACTCGGGCAACAATAAACTATGATGCTCAGCCCAAAACATTTTTGTGGAAATATCATTTCGAGTATTTAAGGCATAATAACTTGGCTGAGTTTTTAAAACAGTGGGAAAATACATGACTGAGTTCAAATATATAATTAAATCAGTGAGGAATTATCAACAATAATCCCCGAAGAGTACAAATAATTGGCACGAAGCCCAAATATGGCCATCAGCCCAAATTATGATGATAACAAGTAATTTCAGTCAAATACGTAGTAAATTCATCAATCGGGATGGACCGAGTAACAATCCCCAACGGTGCTCTACCCCACGATCGCTATCCGTCGAGCAAGTCACCTCAATATAGCACTATGGAGTGCAAATCTGGGGTTTCAAACCCTCAGGATGTCATTTACAATCATTACTCACCTCGATCCAGTGAAATCTCTAGCTCGCGATGCCTTTGCCCCTCAAATCGGCCTCCACGCGCGTCAAATTTACCCAAAATCAGAGCGAATACATCACAAAAGACTAAGGGAACATAACCCAATCAAAAAGAATCGAAAAACATCGAAAATCACGAAATTTGCAAAATCTGAGCCCCGAGCCCACTTCTCAAAAAATCAAAAAATTAACATCATCGGATTCCTTATCTCTCCACGAGTCTATACATACCGAAAACTCTCAATTCGGGCCACAAATGGCCCCTCAAACTCCAATTTAATGTCTTAAAATCCCAACCCCTAGTTTTCTTCTAATTTAGCCAAATTCTCAAGAATTTCAAGGATAATTCCATAATATAATAGTGTTTTTAACTCATAAATCTTACCTCCAGTCAATCTCCTTTGAATCCCTCTTCAAATGCTCCCAAGTATCTCCCAAAATGCTCAAAAATGGTGGAAAATGGGTTTGGTTTCGCGGATGAAATATTATTTTAAGCTCTTCTACCCAGGCCTCATTTCCGCTTCTACGATACATTTACCGCTTCTGCGGATACCGTTCTGCGGTTCCTATCCGCTTATGCGAAATTACACAGTTGCCTCCAGGTCCGCTTCTGCGGTCCATAACTGCTTCTGCGGACGCCGCATATGCGGACAACCATCCGCTTCTGCGGAAGTCCTCCCATGATCAAACTTTCGCACCTGCGATGCCCTCACCGCATCTGTGGAGTCGCCTCTGCGGCCCTTTTTCCGCAGATGCGGAAATACCAAATATCAGCCCATCAGCTATTCAAAATTCCAAAATCCATCCTGATGACCATCCGAAATCACACCGAGGCCCCCGGGACCTCAACCAAAAGTGCCAACCCATCCTAAAACATCATTCAAACTTGCTCCAATCATCAAAACACCAAACACAACACCAAAACTATCAAATTACATCGAATTCAAGCCTATGTTCTTCAAAAACTTCCGAAATATGCATTCGATCAAAAACCCAACCAACACACCTCCGAATGACCTAAAATTTTGCACACATATCCAAAATCACTTACCGAAGCTACAGAAACTCTCAGAATTCCATTCCGACCCTCAGATCAAAATCTCACCTATCAACCGGAAATCGCCAAAATACTAACTTCACCAATTCAAGCCGAATTCTACACCGGACCTCCAAAATCACTTCTGATCACACTCCTAAGTCACAAACCAACCCCCGAAGCTAACCGAATCACCAGAAATTGCATCCGAGCCTTATAACTCATAAGTCATCCTCCGGTTGACTTTTCCAAACCAAACCTTTCTTAAAGAGACTAAGTGTCTTATTTCCTACCAAAACCAATCCAAATCAACTCTAATATACCAAATACTGATAATGAAACATAAATAAGCATAAAATGGGGGAAACGGAGCGGCAACTTCTGAGACGACGGGTCGGGTCGGGTCGGGTCGTCACATCCTCCCCAACTTAAACAAACGCTCGTCCTCGAGCGTACCCAGAGTTGTCCTAGAAGCCAACCAATAGCTGAATGACCTTACCAAGTATATACCCGGTGGTGATCCCACTTCACCCTATCTCGCATACGTCCGATAACACAACATAGATGAAATTCCACAATCCATCTAGTCCATAAGCCATAGAACCACATTGCACTTTCTGAAATCATACATAAGATTAGAACCTCACATCTATATTCAGAATAAGCCCAAACCAGCTGTAACAACCCGTACCTGCAACCTCAGGTGCAATCATATGATATACTACATAACCCAAACATTTAAAACAATAACTTCTATTCACAGCAGTTGCCCATAACACCCGAATACCGGTAGAAAATCTCTTGTCAACTAAGGTCTTATTCCAACACTTTCATACACTGCCAACGATAAATAAAACACACAATAAACGGCAATCCATTTCTCAAATCGACCATTCATGAAGCCACTTTCTTTTTGACTAATACCATAGCAGATTCCGAGCCGAACCTCGATATTATCCTTCTAACAAGCTGAAATCAAATCCGTTCGTATTCATTAGTGACCCCAACGATCACCTCGAATCCAACACACCACTCAAGTGATATGACACCTCAATTAGGCCTAAGCCACAACTTGCATAATACGCGCACCAATAAGAAATGGTCTGAACATACTCAAATCACCAAAAATGACTCAAACGAAAGAGCTGTACCTCAAGCTCATCAGTATTATCACAACACAAGGCTGAGACCCTGTCTCACATCATAGAAATAGAACACCTGAATCTACCCCGAAAGGTCATATCTCCACGTAGCCTCGCTACAGATGCGCCATCTTATCCAAACATTGTTATACCTGAAATACCTCAAGTCACTCTGCTCAAATCGATAGCCACGCACAATTTGATGCTTGGAACCATGGCAATTCATTATACCCACGGTGAAACAAACAACATATGCCACGCAACCCGATAGGTCAGAACCAATACTCCATCTACCGAGCAACACCCAATTACACTTCCCGCTCGACTTTTACCATGAATCCCCAATAGAACCACACCAAATGTACCCATAACCAACAAATCATAACATCTCACATCACCGAAAAGCAAATTAAGCTAAACACGTATCCACATCGGCCTACCAACGGACTCATTACCAAGAAAGTCTTAAGTTGCTCCGTCCACTACTATAACTTTTGCCGGAGCCGTACGATATGGTGCCCGGCACCAAATTAATATCAAAATCCACAACCTCGCCCGGCAACATGCCCGACTACAAGAAACGCATTCGAAAAGTCCCTTAACACCAGAACGGAACCAATGGTAGAAACCTCTGCACTGACATCCATCACAAAGGCCCAATTAAGAAAAACAATCCTATCTAGCCATCCATTGAGTCTTTGAAATATAAACCACTCTGTAAGAACATAATCCAATGCACCTCGCCACCCAACCCGTGGCATTTCCGGCATAGCCCATAGCACAATAGTTCAGAGTTGCCCATCTCTAAGACAACCAGTCTGAATTCCAATATCACATCCAAAATATAACATGCCAGCAAATAAAGATCCACTCGAGCCTCCAAAACTCGATAGTTGGTAACAGTGTTGATACACACGATCTACAACCACATCATAGCATGTGTATGATAACTTCTGTGTCCACATATCCATTCCTAATTTGGCCGTCCAAACACATGCACACCTTTAATACCCAATCGGTCCACGATAGATACTCTAAAATTTCCCTGTGCCACCAAGCAAACCCGAATACCACTAGTCGATCCAACAAGAAAGTGCCGCAATACTATCGAAGTATCATCAGTTTAATCACATCTTAGACGTATAATCCTGTCAAATCACTTCCAAGTAGCAGTATTATATCGTTGATTATCTAAGGCTATCTGTTACTTAAGAAATACACTTCACTCCCCAACTAAAAGACACGAAATGATTCTTCACGCACCCATAATTCGGGCTGCACACCAAATCACGATAGAAATCGAACACTTAACAGTTCATCTATTATCCAGCAGACTTCTTCGTCACTACCAAGTCATATAGATACATCTCGCAGTCCTAACATACTCATCCCATGGATATCCAATTGCCATTCCCGGTAATAGGGACAATACTGAGCATATAAGTTCAAAATACTTTCTCACACAATCAACACCTCGGTGCTCAAGCCATAGGAAAAGATCCGGCCTCAAGTCCACCAGTAACACCTCGGTACTTCTGCGGTTCTTAATCACTTATGCCGAATTACACAGCTGCCTCCAGGTCCGCTTCTGCAGTCCATAAGGGCTTCCACAGATGCCGCATATGCGGACAACCATCCGCTTCTACGGAAGTGCTCCCATGATCAAACTTTTGCGCCTACGACGCCCTCACCGCATCTGCGGAGTCGCCTCTGGGCCCTTTTTCCGCAGATGCAGAAATACCAGATATCGGCCCATCAGCTATTCAAAATTCCAAAATCCATCCCGATGACCATCTGAAATCACCCCGAGGCCCCCGACACCTCAACCAAAAGTGTCAACCCATCCTAAAACATCATTCAAACTTTATCCAATCCTCAAAACACCAAAAACAACACCAAAACTATCAAATTACATCGAATTCAAGCCTGAGTTCATCAAAAACTTCTGAAATACGCATTCGATCAAAAACCCGACCAACACACCTCCGAATGACCTGAAATATTGCACACAAATCCAAAATCACTTAACAAAGCTACAACAACTCTCAGAATTCCATTCCGACCCTCGGATCAAAATCTCACCTATCAACCGAAAATCGCAAAAATACTAACTTCGCCAATTCAAGCCTAATTCTACACCGGACCTCCAAAATCACATCCGATCACACTCCTAAGTCACAAACCAAACCCGAAGCTAATCGAATCACCGTAAATCACATCCAAGCCTTATAACTCATAAGTCAACCTCCGGTTGACTTTTCTAAACCAAACCTTCCTTAAAGAGACTAAGTGTCTCATTTCCTACCAAAACCAATCCAAATCAACTATAACACACCAAATACCGATAATGAAACATGAAGAAGCATAAAATGGGGGAAATGGAGTGGCAACTTCTGAGACAACGGGTCGGGTCGTCATACGTTTTCTTCCTTAAAAGGCGAAATTGGGTTTGTGACATTTGGACGGACAACTCTATTCCTTTTGGGAATTTGGGTTTAAGAATTAGAAGATTCACCGCCTAATGATTAAGTGCATTAGGACACTAAGAAATTAAAAGAAGGGAAGAACCAGAGAGTGGGTAAGGGCTTGAAATTATCCCGGGGGAAGGTGAGGTTCCCGGCCATGCTACAATTGTGACTTTAATGCAAGCAAGCATACAGGTCAATTTCACATAAAGACTGCAAGTAGGTATGTATAAAGGTTACTAAACATGCGGAAGTTATGAATAGGTGATTGCCTAGTTATTGAAAAAGAATGTCTTAATGCAGAAAAATGGGATCAAGTAATGAATATAAGTAATCAAACAAAGGAGTGAGCGAGTGATGATGTCCAAAGCCACTAATAAAAAGTAAATGGACATGGTCGCATGCAATATAATTTACCCAACTATGAGTCGGGATCGAATCCCACAGAGAACAATTTGTAGGCGATTAGGAATGTAAGAAAATTATTGCTTATCGTGCAATGTCAAACACGAAGAATTTTGGTTTGAAAATGTTTATACCTAAATGCTGAAATGTAAACTAGCCTAGAAAGCAAGAAAAATGATCAATGGCTACACGTATGAATGCATCAGGAATTACACTCAAGTAACGATCAAATGTATTTCATGATTTTACATATATGAGCGATTTTATGTTAATTAGCCACGGATAATAATTCTTAATTAGATTCTTCCAAAGACTAACAAGACTTCCTAATTGAATTATCCCTAAAACAATTAAGAGTTTAAGCACACCCAGAATGTCTATAAGTAGTTCAATCCTATCCCTAGGTAGAATCTATAAAATGAGGGTTAACGCCTCAAGTTCTTGTTAATTAATCTTTCCCAACCCAAAATTATCTTTTCCAAAATTAATTCGGAGTTAATGGGCGAGTCCTAGGGTTATCTAATCCCTTTGGAAACATTAAAGAACAAGAATAGTTAAAGTAACAAAACTCACTTCATAAATAAATAAAAATCATCCAATACATAAGCACAACAAGGTATTTAATCTACACTTTGAACATGAATATTTCCATAAACAAGATTCAAGTGTTGAATAAAATACTACACACTTAGATATACAATACAAAGCAAGGAAATGAAGAAAGCAATATAAATGGGTAAGAAATTCTCAACCAAAAGCTTCAATCTTCAAGACCAACGTGTGTTTGCAAAGCCCTAGCTTCCAAAACTTGTTCTCTCTAGCCCTCAGAACTGAAAATAAGCCAAAGATACGCCAAAGATATGCTTGGTCGTGTATAAAAAAGGTTTGGGTATAAAAAATGTGAAATTCCAAAATTTCCCAGGCCTGAATCTCGATCTTCGCAATTGCGAACAAAGGTTCGCAACTCCTAACTATTCATGTGCTGCCTCATTTCACATTTGCGATGATATCCTCACATTTGCGAAGGTTGACCTTTTCAGTAGACTTCGCATTTGCAAAGTACTCTTCATAATTGCAAAGACTGACTTTTCCAGTTGACTTCGCATTTGCGAAGTATTCTTCGCATTTGCAAAGACCGACTTTTCCAGTTGACTTCGCATTTCCCACGCTTCTATCGCAAATGCGACCATTGAGTGCATTGCCCAAATTTTTTTTCTCTTTTTAGCTTCTTTTTGACTTGTTTTCGCTTGGTTCCTTCAACATTACTTCAAAATCACATTCACCCAATAAAATAGAAGTAAATGACATTAAATACATGATTTTATCACTCAAATATAGCAAAAGTATAGGTTTAAAGACAACATAAGTTGGTAAAATACCAACTTATCACACCCCCAAACTTAAACTATTGCTTTTCCTCAAGAAATGAAAGCGACAAAATCTCTTCCCAAGTATTTAACTCAACATTTTATCCTTATCATGCCAAGCCAAAAAGGTCTACTTTAAGCACAAATGCATGACTTCGATTGGTAACAACAATTACTCCAAAGCATATGAATCATCAAGCACTTCTCATGAACTTCATTATACTTTCAGTGCTCAAACACTAATGCAAATCAAAGTAGAAATCAAGTCATGACACTCAAGCTTCAAAATTTGCCTCTCTATCACAATCAACTTTCTTTTGTCATTCCTTCCAATTGAAAATGTGATTAAATTCACAACTCAAATTTCATGTGCCCTCACATTTAAAAGAGGATCCCACACTCATAAATCTTAATTCAAAACCACAATGGGATATCAAATGGAAAGAATTAACTCTCTCTCAAAAAGATATTCAAATGCATACAAGCAGTACTATAGGCTTGCCCTTCATGTATTCCTCCCCTAATGTAGACAACTTGGTTCAAAATCAATTAGGACTTAAAGGGTTGTAGTTTAGGCAATTGGTTAAGGTATGGCACAAAATTATTTTTTTTTGGTTAAAGTGACTCAAAACCTCCCCAAGCACTACAAAATTTTAAATTAAAGTCCACTTCCTTCAAAAATATTTTCCATCATTTCTTCACTTTTCATTCCATACCTAGTCTTCCCTTTATTCATGACTTTTTATTATTTTATTCTATATACTTTTTTTCGTTTTCTTTCGTTTTCAAAGTCAAGGAAAATTTCATATATTTTTTTTCTCTACCTTCCACCTTTTCAGACAACTTTCATATCACAATTTTTCCAACCTTCACCCCCAAACTTAGGCTTTTAGCCTATGTTTACACTTTCAGAGTACTTAGGGAGGTAGGGTGCCAAAAGCTAGATCAATTAAGAACAAAGGATTTAAGCTTGTAATATGGTTGCCAAAGAATAAGGTTAAAGGCTCAAAATGGGTTGACTAGGGAACATATTCAAGGGTAGGAATATTTAAGGCATGCTAGCGGTCCAAGGAAGGCTTAATATCATTTTTCAAACAAAGTTAGTCTATGGTTTCGCCTTGAAGCATATTTTGGGCAAGTTCTAGACTACAAGCAATGCAAAGGAACCACAAAAATCTAACCACACATGACACATGAACACTCAAGTGGAATACAAATCCCAAATCCAATTGAAACCAACGACTCAAAGAGGTTGTATATAGCATAGGAAGCTATTTAGTGAATCAAATGTCTAAAAGTCATGACATTTCTACTTCAATTATTCTTCTTTTTCAACAATCAAAAATTCATATGCCAAGATTTAAATCCTGTTGGTACCAAACAAGCCGCAACTTGGTCAATGGGCATAAACCCCAACACAAACCATTTATTTTTCCTAAAATAATATAAACTATATCTACTTACAAGACTAATTCCCTTAAGAAAGTTGTCTATCTATCCATCATCAGGAAAAGTCGACAAATTTTTTTTACAATTACCCGGTTCAAGAAGAAAATTGGCATCCTTGGGAAAAGAACCATGGTACAAAGAAAACCAAGGATATCGCCACTAACATAAAACATACTATATATATAAAAAAAATTAAGAAGCTAATAAAAATTAAATTAAGAAGCTAATAAAAATTAATTTAAGAAGCTAATAAAAAATTAAGAAGCTAAAAAAAAATATTGAAGAAGCTAATAAACATACTAATATAACACATCACATGAAAATACACTAACAATAAAATGAAAACAAATACAGTACCACTCTGCCGTATATCAACAATTATATTAAAATAACAGTTATACATGAAGCCACCCCCAACTAAAGATGTTGCAATGTCCGCAGTGCAACAAAACATAATAGAGTAAAAAAAAGCTGGAAAGTGCTCCGTGAATACTGCATCAACTGCTCTCCTCGCTGTCTGAGTCAGAATCATCCTCCTCTCCTTCTTCCTCGGGCCAAGCAACAGGAACATCATCATCATCCACAGCCCTGGTCGATGGTATCTAGTCCTGAGGCTTTGGGACCTTCCACAGCCCCTTCACACCCTTCCACATGCGAGTAAAGAATTTGTCTCTTTTCTTCTCCCTTTTATGGGAACTGCTCAACTCACCATGCTTCTTGGCCAGCTCAGTCTACACTTTCTCCAGTGTCTTGAGGTGATCCCCCTACTTCCTTTAATCTTCAATGTATTCCTGGAACTCTTTCTTTGAAATGTAAGCAAATCCCTCAGATGTCTCCCCAGGTCCCTGGGGAAGGGTAGCTACTAACTCGCGAATCACTCGCGTCTCATCAGTAAGCATAGCAAATGGTCCTCTTGGAGAGCATGATGGCTAACTACTTGGATCTACCTGAAAATAAGAACCCAGCTTTCTCTTTTTGCTCTTCACTACGCCGCCCTATTCTCTCTTCTTCAACGGATGCAGCGGCTTTCCCGGATCTATCCAATTGTCACCTAGACCCTCTTTTACCCCAGCAAGCTAGCACAGCTCAGTGATAAGCGATGGGAATATTAATGATGGACTGTTTTGCATCCGATACTCCCTCAGTTCATTGATGAAGAGCTCACTAACATTAAACTGAATACCGTCAAGGATGCAGCCTATCATCTGAGCTCTTGTGACCGGGACATTCCATAAGTTAAAAACAGCGGAGATACGGCTGCATATGATGGCCAGCCATATCTTTGCTTCGGCAGTGAATTCTTTTGATATGATCCCCTTCTTCTCAGCTTCCCATGGAGCATCTGCACCCGGACATAATTTGGATACCAACCACTCCCCTGACGCACAGTCTTTTTGCTTAAAAGGGGTCAGGTCATGGTTTGGCAAATGATAGAAGCCATTTACAGTTTCAGCTCCAAAGTGCACCATTTTCCACCGAATTCTCATCTGGGGATTTTTTAGCTGGATAGCTAGGAGGTTGGTGTAGAACTCCCTCACCCATTGCACATTTGCTCGGCAAGGTTTAAGGGCAAAACAATTCCATCCCATGTCCATTAGCCTTTGATAGAACTCGAGAAGACGTTCCTGGACGTCGTCCATCAATATGCCGCTTTCTGGGAGCACCTTCTTCGAGATCAAGTTTTCAAAGTACCATTCTTGGCATGCCAATGGCAAGAACCGATCTTGGTCAAAGTTCTGTTCAGCTTCCACAGTGTTGTCACTTGACGATCCTTCAGAGTTCGAGCCCATTTTCCAATTATATTACCTGTCAACAAGTGATAAGAGTGAACACATGCTATGGCTATGAAGAATAGTGCAAAATGACTCGAATATGCCAAAATAATGATCGGACTGTCGAAACTCAAACTTAGAAAAAATTCCAGGATTTTTAGATTTTCAGATGTAAACTCTCTGATATCGCAATTCCCAACAAATTATCGCAATTGCAATATCAGCAGGGTTAGAAAATTTGAAAAATACATCCCAATTGCGAAGAAGACTGGAGACTGCTAAGTTCGCATTTGTGATAAAATCTTTGCAATTGCGAAGGTAGCTGGGAGTTGAGTTTTTCACAATTGCGATCACCTTTTCGCAATTGCGATGACATCAACCCCAGCCTCACCTTTTTTAGAGAACAGATTTTAAGCCCTAAATTTTTTCAATCCAAGTAATTTTTAACGAACCCAATCATTATTCAAGCATAAATCATGCATTAAACTTCATAGACGACCATGAATCAGAAAATGTCAATGGTTTGGCCAAGAATTTCATTTGGGCCTTTTATCGAACACATAAAAAGCATAAAAACTTCACTTCTATATAGCAAGCGTTGGGTACTAAGACTTCCCCCATTTTTTACAATGAACATCACCACGCACTCTGAACTAACCTCACCCAGAAATCAATGTAAGTTTTGAAAACAATTTCGGGAAAATAATGATGCCCATTTGGACTTTAGGGTTGCAGAGAATCGAGAAGAATAAAGAAGGAATAAGACGAAGAAGAAGAAGAGAGAGTGATTGAGCTTTCATACCAGCATCCTTGCAATGAGGAGTGAGAATTTAAGGAGTTTACAGTGAGGAGAGTGGGAGCCAAGATTTTTAGAGCCTAAGTTATTTTTGTTCAATTTTTGTTCAAAATGAGCAACAATCTGATTTTAACTCGCAGAAGTCACAATTGTGATAGACCCTACGCAATTGCGAAGGTCACTCAATCCTGCCGTTTTTATAATTGCAAAAACAAATTGGGGAATCTCGACTGGGGAACTTCGCAAATGTGAAAATATTTTCGCAAATGCAAAAATTGCCCTGCAACTTTTAACAGCTACTGGTTTTGGTTCTTCGGGTCACTCCGACCTGCTCAAATCAACTCAAAAAAATCTAAAAATTTGCAGATTAGTTACAAATAATATACTAAGCTATTCTAAAAAATAAAATTTCAAAAATAACTAAAACTTTTGAAAAGCAATGGGCTGCCTCCCACCAAATGTCGCATTTAACGTCGTGGCACGATGCAAAACAACATTACCACTTTTCTCACTACTTGGATGATATGAACTGGGCACCTAGCTTGGAATCAAGCTTGTGACCACGAGCGATAGGGGGTGGTAAGTTGATGATCAGGCCAAGCCTTAAATTATTCATTTTGCATTTCTTGGCTCTCATGCGAGGAATGTCATTTTGTTTTCTTGTTTCCTGAAATAGTAAAATGTATGGTTGTTGTCTTTCCTCCTCGCAATCCCTCATCGTCTCATGTAGTTAAATTTCCATATCACCATACAATTCCAACGTTGAAAAATACTTGGAATGTGAATTCCAACCTTCACTTTGCAATTTTTCTATTTTGACATCATCTTTTTCCGTTGAACGAGAGTAAATTTCAACCAATATTTCATTTACACCGGATGACTCTAATTCCATCTTTTTCTTGGCATCATTAACTTTCATGGAGTCGGTTGGCGGATGTTCAATTCTTGAATCCTTGATCACGCCCAAGTATATCCTCTAAATAGGATTCTGCGGATGCTGCAAGTAAAACCCGAGTATTACGCCCAGGGTCGAATCCACAGAGAGTCAACCTATCAACTGCTACCTTTAAACCCACTAAATTCTTTAGAACCAGCTCCCAAAGACTTTTGAATCACTGTTTGAGGTTTCTTTATGAACTAAAATTATAGAAAAATAACAAGCTATAACTAATAACTAAGGTTGTAGACAAATATGAGAGACAAGCTAAGGTAATGACTTCCCCTATTGATGGAATCCCTTCTGTTTATGCTTCATACAAATTTACCAACTCACTTTATCAATCATGAACACTCACCCCACCGTAACTCTCTCCCGAGCAATCAGAGTAATATACTATTGCACTCTCCCAAAATACACTAGCTAGCTTTAATTAACACAGTTCAATTAAGATTACACCCAAGGATTCGTTATTCCTAATCGCGCCTTTAAACGCACAGATATAGATTCCTCTTATTACTTTAGGAATGGTGTTATTCAACAACTAACTAAATATGCACTCTTTTCCTAGTTATGCACACTGAATAGGCCCAGCTAATTGAGGATCCTGTCAATTAACTACAACAAGAACATAGTTGAATAAATAAAGATTAAAATGGCAAATTTGCATTAACCTAAACGAGAAGTTCGTCCCCCAATAGGTTCCATCAAGACCTTAGACAAAGAAATTAGCTACTCATAGCTATGGGTAAATAAACTAAAATAGAATTCATCATAAAAATCAAAAGAAAAGAAGAAATATGTTTGGAGAAATCTCTCACAATAGTTTTTCCTTCCAAGATAACCTAAAAATCAATACATGCCTCCTTTGGGCGAAGTCTATTACTTAAATAGGGTTTAGGTCTAAAAAATCTCGTTCTTACACTTTTGTCCCTTAACTTTTCGGTGCCTGCCGCTGTTCTTCCGCGGTCGCGGTGGAACCGCAGCAGAACAGTGCCTCTGATTCTTCGAAGTTCTGCAGTTGCCTTTCACCGCGGTTGTACCGCGATCGCGGTGGAACCGCGGTGGAACAGTATTTTTGGCTCCTAATGGCTGGTATGACGTGACTTCAATGGGAATTTGCATATTTGGCCTCTTTTCTCCAGTATTGACTCCAAAATAGCT